>OMLM01011256.1:47580-68844 GCA_900302695.1 Helostoma temminkii | reverse complement strand
AGAGCTAGTAAATACTATGTAATCAGACTAAAATCAAGTCTTAATATTGTAACACATTAATCCCACAATAGAACAAAAAAAAAAAAAGTTAAAAGTTAAAAAAGGTCTATTCAACTTACTACTATCAGGCATAACATTATGGCCACCTATACAATCTAAGGCAATCCACAGCTCTGCCATGAAATCTACATTTACAAAGTTATAATGTTTCAGGTTTTAAGTTGAAAATGTCAGAAATGTGATAATTCTACTACATGTGCATCATGTAGGTCATTGTGGGTGGTGGCGTCGTACTGGAGTATGTTATGTTAAGAGGAGTGTCCAGTATGATTCCACCAAAAAAACAGAAAAATTATAACTTTGTAAACGTGGAAAAGCTGTTGTATTGAGATGCATTTAGATTGTACAGGTGATCATATCAGGTGCCTGGTTAGGGTATATAGAGAGATTTAAATGAAATTCCTGTAACAAACAACTACTGTACAGCATCGAATTTGAACTCTGCTTACATCAATCAATCAAAATCAGAATGAGAATCAGAATCAAGTTTATTTCCAAGTACATTTTCACATACATGGAATTTGTCTTGGTGAGCTGGTGCAACATTTAACAATATTAAGTGAACAAAAAAACACACAAGACACAAGATCTGTTCATAAATATAAAATAGCAATGTATACAGCAGGTGTGTAAATATTTGCACTGATGTGATGCAGCAGAGATCAGCTGTGATGTCACAGTTTGCGTTAGTGTGAGGATCAGTAGTAATGATTCCTAATTAATTAATAATAATAAAAAGAGCATTGGCTTCAGTTCATTTAGTCTTACATGTAGTATTTGAAATTTGGCATTACTACTATCACTTACTGCACGTACACGCAGTACACAGTACATATACACAAAAAAGACTACATTTTGACTATATATCTTGCTAGCATTCACACAAAAATCTTAGCTGAATGCAAATTACTGCAACAGGACATAGCATGTCATCATTAACTGACATGATTCAATCGTGTGTGACCAGATGACAAGATAGAGCAAATTATAAATATGCAGCACTGTAAGTACTGTTCAGCTGTTAACTACTAAACAAACATTATTATGTGGATGTCAACACTAGCTGCTGTCACTTCTGTTTGCTTTTCCTACAAACTTTAGCATCAAGATGTAGCATCTTGGCTGCCATCCGTGTTACTGACTGGATGTGCAGCACTGCCAAATCTTGTAGTAAATACAACAGATTGATCCTTTTAAAAGTCAGGCAAGAACATAAATTCTTGAACACACAGGTGATGTGTTATTATGCAGCCTGACAGAAACCATTTATGGCAAAACGTTAGCCGTTAATCTTTAGATTTTTATAAGGTGGATACTAGAAGGCCTACACCCACATTCACAACAATGTTATCATTGTCTAACGCTCACTACCTGTTAAAAGTTGATTGGGTGCTCTTACTAGGCCACTGCTGTGTGCAGATAAACTGTTTGGTCCCATCTACATATGAAAAACAACATACGAGAAACTGATGCTAATTATTGCACAACATCTATAGACGCTTTTAAAGTTAGTAAACACAATTTTTCTGTTGGATGAGGCAAAAGATTCTCCTGCACATGTTAACTAACACCGGCAAAAATACATTTTACACGCAATTTTATTTGAATGTGTATAGTCAGTGAGTTAAACTCAACCAACTGGACCAAATTTCCTGTGCGTGAACACACTCACTCAATGATGAGGGCAGATATTGGATGCCTATGACTACATCACCTACCAAAGATGTCATCCTGCCCTGTTTATGGGTGTCAGAACTGAGGAACTAATTACTTTGACCTAAACTTCAAACAGCTGTCCAGCTGTTGATGCTAGTTAAAAACTAAAACAACTGTGTTTATAGAATAAGGAAAAGGACTGGTGAAATATAGTTAAAAAGGTGAAATATTTTCTGTTGTAGGGGGATATGTAACTACAAGAACTAAGTTAGAAGGAATAATGTTAGATGATTTTAACTCTAAGCTCATTAGCTAACTTAAATAGCTAACGTTAGTTAGCTGTGTTTATGGCTGACTACTCAGGACGTAACGTTAGCATTAAATAATGTGTTTAGAAAGTCAGAAACTCCCATTTCCCCTTTATTTTGCAATTTCTGGTTGTCTGGTGCATGTCCACAACAGAAGTTTAGACACATATGCACTTATAAAAGAAATAATATTTAACCTTACATAATACAACGTGTGCAGTAAAAACACAAGCATTTTTTTTTACAAACATGATTATCTCAGTCCTTTCTTTTAACCAGTTGTCTTTTTTTTCAGTATGACATAAAACATCAACTTGGAGCCATTACTTTTTCAATTCTGGCACCCAGCAACACAGCAAGACTATATTTTGATAATGTAGGCTGAAGTAAGTGTTTACCTCCAGTTTCCTTTGTTTTGCCTCCAGCTAATGCTATGACATTTTACACTGGCTGTAGAAAAATCAGGTATTACATAAGGCTAATATTGACTAATATTTAAAATATTAAACTAATAAATTAGGAAACTATACAATGCAATACATTTGCCCCCTTTCCTGATATTTTTATTTAACCCTTATTTGTGGTTAAATTAAAACATTTCATGAAGGAAGAGTGGGCCAAAATTCCTCCACAGTGATGTGAAAGACCTATCACCAGTTATTGCAAACACTTGATTGCAGTTGTTGCCACCAAAGGTGGCACAACCAGTTATTAGGTTTAGGGTACAATTTCCTTTTTACATAGGGCCAGGCAGGTTTACATAGCTTTTCCTTCTTAATAAATAAAATCATCATGTAAAAACTGCATTTTGTGTCTACTGTGGTAATTTAGTTTGATGATTCGAATCATTTAAGTGCATAAAAATGCAAATGCATATGCAAAAAAATTAAGTCAGGAAGGCAAAATACTTTTTCACAGCACTAATTAGCTTTGTCTTTTTTGCAAATGTTTTGCAGAAGTTCATAATATATCACAACACTACAGGTTCCTGTTAACATGTTCCTTTATTAAACAGTTGGACAATAAATTGTGAATTGGTCACCAGTGTTGTGTACAGTCACTCAACTTAATGAAGACACGGAGAGGGGCAGATTCAAGTACAAACCTCCAAAATCCCAGCTTCATGACATGCATTCTTAAAATGCATCAAACAAATGTTGGTTTGTTGAGAAATTAAAAATACCCAACATTAGCTATATTTTCTCACAATGTTTTTTAACTCTCTGAAACACATCCCAAGCCTCCAGTGCTTAACAATCCTGTGAATATTGGCAGACCCTGTCCAGATCTCTGCAGATCTGTACATGTTGAAAGACCAGGGATCACAGGCCATGATTCACACTTGTAACAAAAACAAAGAAACAGAAAAAAATAAGACTTTCTCCTCCCTTACCTCACCCACTTTGTATGCTCATAAATGATTATGAATCAGACTTTTTATGGCATCAGAAGATGACACTTTGGGTGGGATTGCTGCATCTTATTTATATGTACCAGACACACAGGCATTCCCTGTACACTGTTTAGTTTTAATGATGCATTTTGGGTCAATGCTTGTGTCCTCTTTTTATTATTTTATTGTATTTTATTTTTTATTTTATTCAGGTATTTTCACTCACAGCCATCTTGACTGCATATTACCATAAACTCCCTTAAGCAAAATTCTTTATTAAATATTAAACCAGATCAAACTATTTAGTAAAAAACGAGAGAGAGAGGTGGTGAGACTATAAACACAATAGCACCTCCTTGTGGGAAAACATTACATAAATGCCAGCTCAAGTTGCTACATGCTGAAACTGCTCCACCCTCTTTAATACTCTACATTAAATTACTGCAGAAACTATATCATACAATTAATCCATAGACTGTAGGACTACTGATGTGAGATATGCTTTTCTCTCTTTTCTGGTAAATTTTGGTACATTTTTTCAACTGCGGACTTACTTTCTGAGAAGCTGCAGGGGACACTGAAAAACAGCACATCTATATGTCAAGTATGCCAAGTAAGGAAACACATACATGAACAGTTACACATGATATTTCACTGGAAGAAAAAAAACGTCCTAAATAAGCTGTTTAAGTCTAAAAAGAGGCACTGTAATCTTTTTTTTTTTTTTTTGCACTTTGCAGTGAATTTGCAATGTTGTCTCTAATGTAAGTCTTATTGATAAGAGTTTATTTAACTGGTAGCTGTTTCTTTAACTTTGAGAGTTCTTTACTGGTTGTTTGCAAAACAGATTAGCACTTTTATTTGTGTTTGTTTGAGGAAACATATTTACCTTGCTTTTAGAACATTTTACTTTCAGAGGCAAACCTTCAGGAAAGTTTTACTCTAGAAAACCAAGCAGGCTTTGTGTTGTTTTCTATTTTTGAGTAACAGCTTGTGTTATACTTGTCTTGTTCAGCAGATGAGTAATTACAGACAAAGACACCATGCAAATGCTCCTTCCCTGCAGGGTCCTATGATGCGTTCTAGTGGTGAGATATTGCCCCCTGGTGGGAAGTTATTGAAAGAGTGGGAAAATTTTTTTATATTGTCCATACTCATCCTTTCTTGTTTGTGTCTGTATGCTTATTCAAAAAGTATTTTAAATCTGAATGCTGTCCACAAACAATATACACTGGAGTTGACCGCAACCTGTACCACTCTCAGCCAAGGATTTTGCTAGACATAAAGCTTTACTGTGACACAGCACCCCCTAGTCTGGCCCTAGCCAGACCTCCCACTACACTACAACAAATAGGTGGACATAGTAATCATTATGAAAATATTCATTTAATTTAACCTATAACACGAAGAGGCACAGGCTGTACATGCCAACAACAAATTCTGAGACTTTCTTACATTTGCAAAAAAATGAATAATAATTACTGCTTCAGAACAAAAGATGTTTTTTTTATAAAGAATAAATTACACACACAAACACTAAAACAACATGGAAATATAAACATGTCCAATTATGACTATAAGAGTATATGCTGTACATTCTGAAAATACAAAGAAAATAAAGCTAAGTATTCCCTATAAGTGTAAAGGCACCTGTCTTGTCCAACAGAGTTGGTTCAGTTTTTGAGCATTAAACTGAAGCGCCACTTTTTCATTTTGGCAAATTGGTCAATGTATTCTGTCCTTCTTTTTCTGCAGCAACATCAAAAATAACCTCAGCAAATCTACATAATAACAAATATATGCTAATCTACAAACTGCTAGCCAGCTCTTTGTTTATTAACTCTTACCTCCCTCTAACTCATCTCTCCTCACTTCTTCCCTCTTGGTTAGTTTAAAGAACTTTGTGATATCTTCTGTTACTGATCGCTTTGCATTTTATTCAGTTTTTTTTCTGTGGATTATAAATTCAATGAATGTAATGACAAATATTAGAAGGCAATTGAGAGTTTGTTCGCTGGGGCACAGCTGATTTATACTGTAAAAAGTAGTAAAAGTGGTCTAATGACGTCTGTGCTCTCAGCCATCTCACACTTGTTTATAAATACACAAGACAAATCATGGTTTGGCCATTCTCCACTATTTGTCCCTCTGACATTGCTTGACATATACGCAATTTGTTCACTCAGACTGTGGCAATTTTCATTGTTGCAGCTCTCTCTGGAATGATGAACCAACATTTTCAACATTCTACATTCTATGACAATCAAAACAGTAGTCTTCCATTAAAATCTACGTTTTCCCAGTCTAACTACCTTTATGAAAAAGAGTAATGTTCAAGTATATTATTACTATACTCATTTTAAACAAAAGAATACGCAAGGATGCCATTTTTATATATTTATCAGAGGTTAACTGAACAAAGTAGTATTTAGGTGTACTTAAGTATACTGAAGTATATAGAAATACCCAGCATGCCTTTCTGTAGTTTAACTTTATAAACATTCCAGAGGAAAATATATGTCTGCTAAATGCTCCCTATGATTGTTAACCTATTATTTAGCCTGTGTAACACTAATTTTGAGTCAAACAGCCATCAATGTTACTTAATGAATGTGGAAACTCTCTGAGAATCCCTAGTACAGAGCCAGCCTTCCTAATCAGTGCTAGGGACTGTTCTGAAACTTTAAAACAGGTGGTGAAGAGAAGGATGCTGCACAAACTGCTGAACATCATGGAGAACAGCTCACATCCTCTTCATGGCCTACTGGTCAACAGTGGAGCTGTTTTAGTCAGAGACTTATCCAGCTGTAATAACTACAGAGAATTACATAGAAGCCCCACAAATTCCTGCTTGAGCAAGTACTAGGCGACAGTGGAGAGGAAAAACAGAACGAAAGAAACCTTCAGTAGAAGCAGGCTCAGGGTGGGTGGCCATTTGCCTCAGCTGACAATTTTGCCAACTTGGGTTTATTGAGTACAGTATGGACTGGGTTTGGCAAAAATTAGAACTATAAGAGCAAAATTGTTGTAAGTAACAAAGTATCACTATTAATGGACCATTTCACCATTGACCTTTTCATTTTTCCTGAAGAAATTTTTGAAAGTTTCCACAGCCAACATTACGAGTAACAAGTAACAAGTGACAGGTAACGTTAATGGCTATTTGACTTAAAATGTGTTTGCAGGCTAAATGAGAGGCTCGCTAGCCATCATATGGAGCATTTAGCAGCTAACGACATATATTTCCCTCTGGAATTAATTGGACAAGAGCAGAGAGCATAAAAATTCTTAACAGCACATTCAAAATTGACATGCAATCATTGCTTTATGTCTCCAAAGGTACTAAATTAATTTATGTGCTTTTCATCTTATTAAACTAATATTCCCCCACAGTAGCCAGAAAACAAAATAGTAGGCCTATTGAGGTTTAGTGCATGTCTATAAGTAAAATGTGACAAAAACATTCATCTCTTGGAGGAAAACTTAGTGGTGCTGTATAAAACAATGTAGCATGCCATGTGTAATTGTAAAGACTGAGGCTAGAAGCAAGCTTTTGGGGCCTTGCAATGTGCATGCAATTTTATGGCTTACACAGAAAAGTAATTGGAACAATTAATGTTAATGTAATTTGCGTGATCTATTTCTTGACCTTCACATGCCATAAGAAGTCAAAATGTCTGAGGTGAAACAATGGACAACAATGGATGTAGTGGCAATAGCTTTTTCCCTTTTAAAACCCTGTGTCTTAATCTAGAAATTCATTTATAGAAAAGCTGAAAAAACAAACAAAGACACATAAAATGTTCTGGCACAGCCAGCTGTATGTTTACAGAGCGATTGCTATATCACCACAAGTATTATTACATTACATTTACATCATTTTGCAGATGCTTTTATCCAAAGCGACTTGCAAATGAGGGATTTTGCCCAAGGACACCTTAGCATGTAGCTAGAAGGAATCAGGAATCAAACCACTAACCCTGAGCTACATGCCATTACATTACTACACAAGAAACACCAATCATCAGATACTAAGGTATTGTTTTTCATTGTCACATAAAATTAGGAACATTTATTCATCAACTTTCTACTTTAAATGAAAACACACACATATTATATTTCAGTAAACACATTTTTATTTCGTTTGGTAGCAAAAACAGCACCTCAGGACAACAGTATGATGTGGGCAGCCTCCTAAGGGGTCGAACAGTTTCAGTTACAGGACACGCATAGGGAAGACATGCACTACCTACTGTAGCAGGCAATTTTAAGACATTAGTTGACCAACAACTTAAGCATCGCTTCAGTACATTCACATTCCTTAACAACACACATTTTCATTTGATGCAGCAGAGTTTCAAACGTAATAGCCCTTCGTGTATGAAATAGCTGTTGCATAGATTGGGAGCAATTTACCCAATATTTCTATCTCATGTTTCTCTTCTATGTTTCTTCTTCTTCTTTAGTACAGTCAGACATAATTAATTGTTTGGTCCCTTCCAGATCTTTGGTAGTGTTCATTTATTGCTTCATGATAAACTTGTTTAGGCTCTATTGGAGAGTGGCTGGCAAGCATTTTACTTCAGACATGTTTATTACAATAGTTGATGGATGAGGGTGAACTGTGAGTATAAAACTACCAGAGAGGCAGACAGGTAGCTACATCTCTAAAAAAGACAGCTCAATCTTCAATGACCTCAGAAGACTCAGACACCACTCTGCCGTCCTTGGTCTCAATCATCTTGATAACGACGTTCTTCTTGGTCTGGGTGGTGCTGTAGCCACCAGCACTGCCGCTGCTGAATGCTCCCAGGCCACTGCCATATCCACCGCTGTAACCGCTAGAGTAATTGCTGGAGTAGCTGCTCTTCAATGAGTCTGCAGGAAAACCACTGTAGCTTGCTGTTGAGAGAAGAGAGGTAGGAGAAAATGGTTAAAACAGATGAAAAGCTGAATCCAGACCATGAACGTTATGTAAATTCAGGCAACTTACTGCTCTGTTGAGAGATGTTGATAGCCTTGATACCGGATGCCAGTCTCTCCTCCTCTCCTTCCAGCAATTTCCTGTAGGTGGCGATCTCAATGTCCAGAGCAAGTTTGACGTTCATCAGGTCCTGGTACTCTCTGATCTGGCGAGCCATGTCCTGTTTGGCTCTCTGCAGGGCTTCCTCCAGGTCCTTGATACGAGACTTGGCGTCCTTCACAGCCAGCTCACCACGCTCCTCAGCCTCTGCGATCTGGGCCTCTAGGTTGCCACGCTGGATTTTTAAAGATTTTTAAAAAGTAAGTTTTTGTGCCATGATTGTTAAATTGCTGTGTTTCTTGTTAGACAAAAATTTGGTAACATTGCAACAAAACTCTTGATTTACCTGTCCCTTCACTGCGTCAATTTCTGATGTCAGTCTCTGGATCATGCGGTTGAGGTCTGCGATCTCTGTCCTTGTAGTCCTCAGGTCATCCCCATATTTGTTGGCTGATGTCTGCATCTCCTCATACTAGAAGTACATCAGAAAAACTAGATATTAAAAACTGGGAAGTTTCGTGATGAGCATGTTGCATGTACTGAATCACCAATTTCCAAAATGTTAATAATTATGTCAGGTTCACAAGAGTCACCTTGGTCTTGTACCACGTCTCTGCCTCAGCACGGGTGCGGTTGGCAATGTCTTCATATTGAGCCTTGACTTCAGCCACGATGGCATCCATGTCTAAGTTGCGGCTGTTGTCCATTTCCACAATGACAGAAGTGTCCTTGATCTGGCTCTGGAGTTCACGCAGTTCCTAAAGCAAAAATAAGAGAAATCATAATTATGGTGTGACTTGGTAGATAAATCACTAACTATGTTAATAAAAGCAGCAACTGGTTTGTCAGTGATAGTGTTAAAACCAGCAGCAAGAGGGAAACAAACAAGAAGATGATTTTGTTCCGTACCTCCTCATAGATTGACCTGAGGAAGTTGATCTCATCTGTCAGACTCTCAAGCTTGGCCTCCAGCTCAACCTTATTCATGTAGGCCTCATCGACATCCTGAAACCAAGAAAAGTGTTAGTTAGAAACATTAGAAAACTGATACATTAATATGCTGATTTAAATACAGATGCATTTAAAGTATCAAATTTGTAGTTGAGTAAATCACGATGCTGACCTTCTTAATGAGCACAAAGTCGTTCTCACACTCTGTGCGCTTGTTGATTTCATCTTCATACCTAAGAGAGGGGAAAATGGAGATTTTGAATATTCAGAAGTAATGTCTACCAATATGATAACCTAACACTAGGAGGCGCAAGTAGTCCATCCCTAACTCCTGAACTTCTTCAGGACATGTTTCTCACTGTGTACTCAGGGCCAAGCGTGAGAGCTGTTACTGATACTAATGTTCCCTTGGGGTGGCCTCAGCTGATTTGCCCCATTTGTCTTTGGACAGCTAAACAAATATGTGTGTCTATTGAACCTGTTTATTTTAGAGACATATGCATATCATCATGCACACATTTGTGCTTGTGTCCTCTTGCGTAAAGCTATAGAGAGCTTCGCTGACAGCCAGCTCGGGATAATTAGTTTTACCTCCAGTCATATGTAATGTAATAGGTGTTTGGAACATGCTTCTTTAGTGTTGTAATTCCCTTCAGTTTGAATGATGTAAGACAATGGACAGATGTAGGGAGTAGTCCACAAAAAAATGAACTTGCACAAGATGACGACAAGTCTGACTTGAACAGTATGTTGGTCCTGATGTAACAATTATCTAATTGTATTTTATGTATGAAGCCATTCTAACCCCATGAAAGGCATATGTCTCTTTCTTGGATGGAAAAAGCCTGGCACTAGATAAAACAGTACACTTTTATCCTGCTTTATCCCCTCCACACTCACTTGTTTTTAAAGTCCTCCACCAGGCCCTGCATGTTGTGCAGGTCAGCCTCCAGCTTCATCTTGTCATTGCCCAGGCTGTCCAGCTGTCTGCGCAAGTTGGCAATGTAGGCCTCAAACATGGCGTCAATGTTGGAGCGGGTGGTGGTCTGTTGCTGCAGCAGGTTCCACTTGGTCTCCAGCATTTTGTTCTGCTGTTCCAGGAAGCGAACCTGATGTGCAGAGAAAAAAGAGAAGAGAAAAATACTGAATGAATACAGGAATGCATCAACGTTAATTAACTAATTATCCCCAAGAAACCTTTACAGAGAATTACATGTTGTTTACTGTTACTCGTGTAAAGACTTGTTCATAATCATCAGTTCAGAATTACTATTAAATTCCAGTTAATAGTGTGATGTATTTGTAGCCTGCTCTGACATAACAACATTGCCTCTGGGTTAACAATCTAATAATGATCAATCATTAGAATCATAGGAGTCTTGCCATGCCCTTATTTATTCACCGTCTACAGTCTTTGTTATTCTTAGCTATCTTTAGAGATCTGTCGGCTGCCTGTTGGATATGTTTCCATGCAGCCATGCTTTTCCAAAGGAAGGCCTGCATGACGTATGTGCATCCTGACAGGAGGTGAAGGAATAAAAAGAGGTTGGAAAAAAGTCAGTGATGGAGAAATAGAGGTAGTTAACCCTTCTCCTGCATGGCTTCCTGTTGTTGTACAGAGAGTTCCCAGCTACAGATGACAAATACAGGGAGGTAGAAAAGGGGGTAGGCAAAATGGCATCTACAGGCAAATTCAGAAAAGTCAATATTTGACTGTGTTATACGTGTGATAAAAGAAGAAAGTAGAATGTAAGGGGCATGTAGAGAGTGAAAGAGAAGAAGGGGTGGAGGATTTAAGGTAGAAGTTGAGGAGTTTGCATATCTGTGAACAGTAAAAGTAAGGAAGTGAAATCTATGTGACTCAGTGGACCTTGATCCTTGATCCATTACACACAGGAAAGATCTAACACTAGTATTCATTTGAACAGTAGCACACACGGCTAATAAAGTTCCTTCAAACGGAGACGCCACTACCAAATATTTAAAAGACAAAAGTGGTTTGACTGGTTTGCATTGAACTATGCAAAATGCACTTTGTCCTCTTTTAATCATTGCGTTGAGAGAGTTGATATGTAGCCAGTCAGCTGGTACTGAACAGAACATGAAACCAACTGACCTATTTAAATATTAACCCATTGCTGAGGTCTCAGAGAACAGATACACTCATGGGCGTCACACAAAAGATGGACTTTATGCTGGTTTGAATGATTAAAAGTCAATGTATTCACTCTTTTTAAAATGTGTCACTCTGAATAATGTCATTAAGGTAACAATGGTACATAGTACTGTACACATATGTGTGTGATAAGGAGGGTGAGGGCCAATAGGGCAGTAAAGAAAGCCACACCCAAGCTAAGGGAGGGACTGGTCCCAAGGTAACTCAGAAGCCATGAGTTCTACCCTGACACACCCTCAGCTCTCTCTCTCTCTCTCTCTCTCTCTCTCGCTGTCTCTCTCTTTTTGCACGTCTGTTTTTCATCACTATAAAAGGGCAGTCTGAGCCAAGAGATAGAGAGCCTAACCCTAAGATTAAGCACATTTATTCTTTTCTGCCTTGACTGCATTTGTGGGAGGTGATGAAAGCAGAGAGGAGGATAAATCAACTTTTTCTTCTCTTCACAGCAAAAATTATGAAATCAGCATTACAGCACATGTGGCAAACATATGGGGCTCTGTCTTAATTATTGCATAACAATGTCACAACAGAAGCACTTTTTGACTGTACTATGAATGAGTTTTCCAGTCAGGGAAACAGTTTCTGTCTATTTAAAGAGGGGAATAAGACAAACTCTAGAGCCTAGTGCTATAGAATTTCAGAATGTATCTGCCCACAGTTTCAAGCTCTTACCTTATCAATGAAGGAAGCAAAGCGGTTGTTGAGGGTCTTGATCTGCTCCTTCTCCTGGGTCCGGACAGCTTGGATGGAGGGGTCGATCTCGAGGTTCAAAGGGGCCAGCAGGCTCTTGTTCACAGTGACAGCAGTGATGGGGGCCTGAACGCCAAAGCCACCACCAAGACCCACACTTGCGCCACCCATGCTTGAGCCCAGGCCATAGGCAGAGGAGCTGGTGATGCCTCCTCCAAAACCTCTGCTGGCTCCTGCATAGGAACTCCTGACACTGTAGTTCCTCTGCGTGCTTGGTCCAGCATAAGAGCTGCTGCTGAAGTTTCGTGGGGCAGAAGAAGTCTTCACAGTGTAAGAGGAGGTCTTGTAAAGACTCATTCTGAAATCTGTTGAGTTAAGTTGTTCTTTTGGATGAAATCAATCTGAAAAGATCAGATGGAATGGCTCGGTTGGCAAGGCAGGCAGGCAGAGGGAAGAGACCAGCGTGGATAGACAGAAGTACTGAGGAGTTTTAAAGCCTGTTGATGTGGGAGGGGACGAGGAGGAGGAGCTTTTTACTGGCTGGAGGGCTTATCTCACAGGAAGGCAGGGCTGTAACATAACACTTTCATGACACATTGTCCAATCATTCAAAACCATTACCTGTCTTTCTACAAGCTTCTCTGTGTTGTTAGAGAAAACCTCTGTCAAGTAGCTGCATTTCTTTGCATTTCTGTCTCTCCAGTATCCAAACACAGCTGATTCAACATGTGAGATCAGGAGTTCTAGTCAGTTTTTAATTTGTCATAAAATATACAACATGTGCACAGGGGTTGGTGGGGGGAGAGGAGAGGTTCCTTTGTTATTACAAATCACAGCTAGTTTGCATCTTCAAGTAGGGCGTGTTTACCAAATAGTGTCATGCTATGTGAATATGTAAGGAGGGAGGTGATCTTTTACATTATTTGGAATGTAGAGTGTGATTGTAAAAACCAGTAACCTTTTACATTTGTCCCCCTGCTACTACATCTAGTACGACAAGCTCTGTCAGCGGTTTTACATGTATAGACTGCCAGAACAAGTTTGATTAGATGTTGGATGCTGGATGCAGTACAAAGCTATGCCCAATAAATCTGAATTGTTAATGCTTTTTCCTAGGAATGCAGTTTCTGTTTTTTGTTAAAGCAGCAATTCAACATTTTTGGAATATATACACATTCACTTTCATGAAAAGTGTTAAAATTGCTCAGTATAGCTTAGGTTACTGAAACCTGCAGTTTTTGCATACTTCAATACAAAAACCAAAGTGTAAAGGCAACTTTTGTTGTATTACACTGGGGTACTGCATGTAAAGCAGTTACTTTTGCAGTTTGTTTTATTCATAAAATACAGACTCATGAGCGTTAGAGCTTTTCAGATTTTGTTACCTTGTAACGCTGAGTGTTTTTGGTCTTTTTGTGAAGCTAAGCTAACCTGCTTGTGGCTGTAATCTTACATTTAATAGACTCAACGAGAGTGGCAGAACACAGTGTTTTAAGCAATGATTATTAATCAGCTGCTCAGACAGAGAATAATGGGACCTTTTGCTTGGTGAGCTAGTTCCAAACTTAGAGAGGAATGTCAGACAACACTTTTTTTGTTTTGTTTTCTTCCCATCAATAAATCTTTATAAATAAAAACATTCAAGCATCTTTTAACCAGCATTACAGTTATAATGCAACGGGACATTTTGGAGGAGTGGTAGCAGTAAACAGATATTTTAGGGCACAAAACACACTGATTGTTTCAGGCAACCTTGTTCTGAATTTAACACAGACCACATGTACTGTTTTGTATCCATGTAAACCAGGTGAACTGCACTAACCAGCTGACTTCAATTACTGCAGAACGAGAGTTTTTTTTTTAATCTTAGGCTGCCAATAGCAAAAGAAATGCCAAAGTTTATCACTTGTATTCTGCGTCACTGTGTGCTAATGTCTGTCTGCATGCCATGCACCTTTTACAGATAAAATAGTTGTATGTAATAATGTATTTTTACATAAAGCATAAAATTCATGACTCAGTCAAGAGAGAACACAACACCTCACTGCGCCACTCTAATAACAGAACCACTATCACTTCGAGGACACCAGCCTGTTCTGTAACTTCTACCATGATTTAGGTTGAAACTACAGAGTGGCGGCTCAACCTTCAGCTGTCCTTCCACCAATAACTGCACTGTATTCCTCTCCGCCCTTTTCATTTCCCTCTTTCAGTCTCTCACCACGATGAGTCATAAGTCTTGGCATTACCAACACAACTCTCTCCACCATAGCCTCTCTCCTCATCCTTTAACTTTCTTCTTTACACGCCAGTGTCTCTTGGCCTCATTACTGTCATGGAAACATACAGAAATAAAATGCACTCCCATCTTCTTTTTAGCCAAAATGGTTGCCAGCTGAATAGCGGGGCATTTGCGATTGTTGTGTACAGAGTTGCAAAGCGCAAAGGGACTGAGTCAATTACCCTGAAAAAGAACATGTGGCAATATTGATATGATCTTGTGAATCTGAGTTGGCGCTTTCACCATAAGAAAATCGTGGTATGTTATGAAAATAAAGCATGAGGAAATTCATGCATCTCTTGTGAAATTCGTATTACTGCAATGAAATCATAAATCTAATATTATCACCGGGTTTCTGAATAGTGTGATGCTTATTTAAACCCCATAGAACATGGAGTCATGGGTGTTTCCAAACGGTTGGGAGTTAATTTAACTTCCTCAGTGTTTGAAACAGTGGGTATGTTTTGCATGATGGCATGACTCTCATTACTGTCATTACTTTGGCCAAACTGTCATTTACAGTAGCTTGGTCAGAGTTTGTATCTGTATTTACCACATTGCTGAAAGAACACTGTTGGACTTTTTTAACCCTTCATATAATTAGATGAAAAATATTTACCAAAGTTCTTGCAACTTTAGGATAATTAAAAATTAAAATTTCCTATAACTAATTTCAAATGGCTTTCTGAGAACAAAACAAACTCAGAACCATACACCTTCACTGCTATTACAACCCTTTACTGTTGTTCCTATAGGACTATATACATTCGCTCTATGCCTCTCCTGTCCAGCCTTTGGACCAGTTTCCAAGTCCATCTGACATATACTTGCGGCAGGTTTTTCCTGCTTAAACTGAGAATCCCTTTTGATAGGTTTCAGTAGGTGGCTGATGAGGCTGATGTGCGGGCCATAGCAACAACAAAAGGCACCGTCTCACTAGGATAACACAGTTTCAGGGTATATAACCCTGAAACTAAAAAAAATGGATTAGAAGTGACAACACATCTTGTACCACTTTTTACTTAATTTCTTAGAAAATAAGCAAATTGTTATTGCAGCTTAACCAGCAGATCTAGGAAATTGTTTCAGCCGGGCTCAACAAAATTTCAGAATTCAGGCCGAATCCATACAGTGTCTGCCCAGCTTTAAATTAAACCATACTATTTTATTCTGAATGCATTTTAACCTATTACTTCACTTGGCTGTCGGTGCAGCTGACTTCCTAAAGGTACCATTTATGGGTCGAATCATAAGGTCGGGACAAGTAACCTTTATTTTCATTTAGGTTGCTGAGCTTCTGCCGAGACTCAGGTTTGAAAAAGAGATTTACCAAACATAAACAGACCATGTAGATGCAGGCTCACCTGTGTAGAATGTATAAAATGTATTTACAATCCTATAATTTTAACCTGAGTAATGCTACGGTTCAATAATAGCAATAATAGTGTAGTGTCTCATTTTGAGTATCAGTCATTAACTCTGCAATGGGTGGTGTCAGGGTACAACAGGCATTCATTACATTCTATTCAATCAATGGTAAATAGGGTTTCATCACGACCTGTCGCATGTTTGGTGTGACTGTCACAACCTGTCATTATATCATCAATGGCTTATCTGTTGACATATCACAAGCTGAACAGGAAGCTGATATTTCTTGTTTGACTGGGGCTGAGAGGCAGTGTGTAGCATTTTAAAGAAGGATAAGTGTACTGAGAGATGGACCTTCACACTATGTGAAACACTGTAAGATCACAGTGAACTTATCAGTGTCATCACTGCACAAAGGCGTTACCAGGAGTGTCTCAGTGCGTCACAAGCTGCTGGTGTTAATCATCACATGAAATTGATTAAAAAAATCTAAGAATTTGCAGGTTGTGCTCACTGTGATATCATTAGATGGAATGTTTTTGTAAGTGACTGGTTGATTGCTGTAGTTTTAATGCACACTGCGTTTTTGCTTAACAATAGCTAAGTTTGCCAGCCCTTCCTGACAGGATACCTTACAATGCTTCTGTATTTTTGAACAACCCTTTGTTTTAAGGTCCCCTTGTTTTGCAGTTGAACCTTCCATACCATTAGGTACGACCCTCCTTCTCAGATAACACTGACCTGTTTTTCTTCACTTTCCTGTGGAGCAGCAGATTATGTGGGGTTTCTGGTTACAATGGCTTCGGAATGTATACAGACCACTTCTTTTTCATTTATCTTTTAACTTTAAAGGGAAAAAACATATATATTTTTAAATGAATTGATTTATTTATCTGTTCTTGCAAAATATGAAAAATACCATCTACATCCAGTACTTTGTTGAAGCCTACTTACTGTGTAATGTCTTCATTCAATTATTAAGAGCAGATGATCACTAAGGCTGAGCTTGTTTCCAATATGTGCAGTAGAATGCAACCAGTATCACTATAATAACCAAACAATTAAGGATTTAGTATTGCATATTTTATTTTTTATATATTTTGGGTAACTGAGGTTAAAGTAAAGTTAATTGGAACATGCTACGAAAGGAGATAAATACACATTTTTTGACAAAAATGTACAAAGAACAAATTTAGTCAAAGTTAAAAGTAGGTGAAAATACAAGAAGTTCTGTTTCTTTTAATGTGCCGAAGGTTCATCTTTTCCCTGAGGTAATGAAAACTACGAGTCATATCTTAAAACTTACCTTTCCCTGCACTTAGAGTTTCCTGAGCACAGTGAACAAAACAGCTCCTGGAATAGTTCAAGGTGCAGAGGTACAGGTGTGACTCAGACCTTTAATTACAGTATGTGTTCTAGTCACTGACATCAGACCAAGACCTGAAACTAGGCCAGATACTGTAAATGTGTCTCATCTAAACAAAAGTAATAATAATGCCAATTGGTGGTACAGAGACAACACTGCAAATCTGAGCATTGGTAGTGTCTTTTTTGTCCTTTGTCATCTGTCTGTCTTCAACTGATTGCTAATTGCCACATAAATGGTTTATTCATAAAAATGGAGACAATTTAAAGATGTTAATGATGGCTATTAGAAAATCCTGATATTAATTTCTACTTTATTTATTATCAGAATCTTAATTATTCATTGAACATTATGCACTGAAAGTGGACAACAGTCTGCACTGCGGTATTTTGACCTTAGCCTGGGAGAGAAAACAACACACATAACTGTAGGGCATTTTGACAACACAGTTTTCAATATATAGCATGACTTTCATGGAAAGTATGACAAAGCAGTTTGTTCCCAGTAATGTAATGACAACAAACATACAGGCATACAATCTAATCTCTATATTCATAAAAAGGTAGAAAATAGTCAAGATAGATATGTCTAAACACATTTAACATGGTGCAACATAAAACAAATGTATGATTGCAATTATGAATTAACATGTGTGATTCATTTTTCCAGATTTTAAAATATAAGTTTGTCTCTATAACTGATATGATCAGAACAATGAAATAATGTGATGGAAATACTCCAGCTTTATTTTGATTGTAAAAGTGTGACACACCCTAATTAAACACATTGTGAAGAAAAACAAATCAATTATGTGGTTGAAGATTTCAGGGCTTAGGTTTCTCAAAAACTAAGTTCTGCAGTGAAGACGTTTTATCTTCACTTAGTGGGATGTAAACAGATGTTTTCATGTGTTTTTGGTGCACATGGTATTTTGTTATTTGCTGCACAAATCCAAAGTGGCATAAGAGCTATGTGTAGACCCAGGCTTATCTGATTCAAACCAGCACTGTGATTGAAAGGTTTTGGAACACACCCATAATTGACAAGGAAGTAGGTTAGCCTGTTCAATAAAACTAAAAGACTGTGGGAAAGTCAGTCAGACATATTATGCACGCACACACACGTGCACACAGCAAAGAGAAGAGTTCTGATCAGACAGAATAACCAACAGCTCACTGTATTTGCCCTGGAGTTGTTAATTCTGAGGCCAGTTCAGCGCGCACAGTGACACAAATGCACCTAGTAAGCCAAAATAACACAGCAAATTGTTACAAATACCTGCTCTGTAAGTAGTCTCAGTTGAACAGGTGTAACCTTAGACCTTACTACTACTCCCCAGTTTATGCAGGTGAAATACCAGCTCCAGGCCAAATTCATCCCCCCACAACATAACCCATTATTCTGAGCGTGCCTATCATTCCTGCCTAAGCTCTGTGCTCTGAGTTCTTCTGGGTGCCTTTAACTCCACTTCATGAAAACTCTATTAATAGTAACTTTAAGATACCTGTAGACGATGTAGTTTTGTGCATGTAGTAAAAGTTTGAAGGTGTGTGCCTTTGTTTAAAGGTCTTGCTGAAACCAAACATACAAGAGCACATGTGATGAATGGATTACATGGTGTGTTGTTCTGCTTAGGCTGCCATCAAAGCATGCTGAGGTTACTAGCCTACCTAAACACTGGTGGTTGCATTAAAAAAACACAATTCTTGACAGCACCTCCACCCTGTAGTATTTCCCAGCTGTGTAGAAACTGGTCCTGGCTGCTATCAGGCTCTGCTTTGCGCTACTAGATTACTGCAGCCGGTGTCACTCAGGGTGATAGTTTCCAAACTCATCAGTTAGCCCTTGGCATAAAAGCCTTTTCTTTTGTACAGTTTAAAGTGAAAACATAAATTAAAATGTGTGAGGTCACACAAAACTAACCAACTGAATTTTATTATGAGCAAATGCAGGTCTGATTTTATCTTTCTGTCCCTTGTCAAGCTAATACAGGGACGGGATGTTTATTTTAATGTTCATATCTTCATATGCTCTTTTTGTCTTCTAGCAAGATATGGTTTAGTCATCAAGAGAATATTTTTGGCCCTTTATGCATAGACCTTGTTTTAATATGAGTCAGCTGGAAACTAAAAGTAAGCCAGAGGAAGTGTTTTATATCAATGAATGCAACTAATGATAGACTGATAATGCAGCTAGCTGATAAACTGCCACAACAGTTCTCAACAACTTTTGTCTGCTTCTTTTTAAAATAAAAAAGTGAATAGATCTGGCTCTGATCATATGAATTGGACATATGCGTTGAAATCTTTTTAGGTTTTTTATATACTGTACTGAGTAGGAACAAAAAACACTCAGTTCGAATTTTGCATTTTCACTTGCAAAGCCAAAACATAAATAGGTCCCATTAACTCTGTGTGGTCCTTTGGCTTTTTACACTCAAACTTTATTATTATTGTTGTTAAAGCTAAAGCAATTTATGAAATCCCCATAAAACACTATTTTGCACATCATAGCTGCAGAACAATCAACCAACTATGATGTTTCTTTTTCCACTTTATCTATAACTCCCTCACGGTAGTTTGAACAAATAAAATAAAGCATGGATAGAAAATGATACTGGAAAAGAGGAGGAGGAGTGAAAATGAACATGTTCCATGGAAAAATCTGGTCCTACTCAGTTCAGTGGCCCTTAGCCGAGTTTACCAGTGCCCGCAAACGTTGGGTTCCTTATTTGATTTTCTGTTTCCAACTCTTTCCTTCCTCTCTCTTTTAGAACAACAGCATTTCCTGATTTATGAAACAAAGACTTTATTGGTAGCACGTGTGTGTGTGTGTGTTCACATGAGTCACATATGTCTTTTATTCATTTTCCCTTTTTCATATACACCATGTTCCTTCCAAGTTCCTCCATGTTTCTGCGTGTGTGTGTGTCCTTGACTGATCCGTCTGCAGCAGTTTTTCCTCCACCCACCACCCATGTCACTCTACCCCTTGTCACACCCACAGTTGCTATGGCAACGGGGATTACCACATAGCAAAAATGACTTTGCCAGATGCATGGGACTGCCGTGAAAACTGTTTAGGAGCGGTTTCCATGGACACAGCGCCACATACAATGTATAATTAGGTATGGAGCGTAGTAACAGTACGTATGTGTGGAAACTCATGTGTGTCTCACTGGAGATTTGGAGTCGCCCATCTTCCTGGCAAGTGACTGGACAGACATCATTCGCAGACGTAGTCCTTGTGTAAAACACATTCAAGATAATTCACGGAGGCTCATACTTGAAGCATGAGTGTACACTTCTCTGCACTTCTTTGGAGCACAATGACTGAAAACCCAAACGGACCCTCAAGGCTGTAGAACAATGCAAAGACAAATAAACAGTGAAAGAGGCTGAAAATGGAAAAGGGGAAGTTTATTAACCTGTTTTTTGTGCAGAGACTTTTTTTTAATTATGCTTGCAAATTTGTTTCTATTCAAAAAGCAGCTTACAGTAGTCTCTGTTGTTTTAGCATGTGTGTGGTTTCAATTATTTGAATGTAATAAATAGATATGTTGGTCAAACATGAACATTTTAACTGATCAAAGAAAGCATCGATGAATGATATGGCTTTTGTACCACAGTCAAAGTCATTCTGCTTCCTGCAAGCTATAACCTTTCAACAACACAGAACGTAATTGTGTGTCTTCTGGCTCCTGGTGGTAACTGTCTGGGCATGTGGCTTTTCTGAATGATGGTCTTTTGAATGAAACCAGAAATGATTAAAAATATAAAAAGGAAGTGAGTTGAGTGTTATGCAACTTGGCAAATGCTAATATTTTACACAGAATGATTAAAAACAGTTTTTAGGACTCAGGTCAATATATTAACTTAAATTTAAAGCTATAATATACAACTTAAGCTAGTGATAGAATAAGACCCACTCTGCTCCGCCCAGCCCTTCGTCTTAATGCTCTGCAGTACTGTGCTCCTCCACTATCTGTTACA
>OMLM01011256.1:31938-47560 GCA_900302695.1 Helostoma temminkii | reverse complement strand
TCTACACAGCTCTTCAAGGATTAGTTACTATAGAATTACAGTGAATATCACAGTGCAAAACCAAATTATCAAGCCGAAATAGATGCAATTCTTTGATTATGTAAAGGGAAAGTCTTTCTTAAAAATTAAGCAGCAGAACATCTGCTGCCTTCTGAAAGTCTGACTACATGTGCGGCATCGACAGCCCCTCTTCACAATAAAATATGTTTGGAAGGTACTTATTAAAGCTTTAAGCTCTTCAGTAACCAGATTTGAAATTCATCAGTTGTTATTCTAGTTTTATTTTCTTTCTCTTACTCTTTCTGATTAATTGATTTCAACAAAGTATTATTGCCAAAGATGTGATTTATAAATAGAGTGTTATAAAAAAAAGGGAGGAAAATAATGCTAACAAAGCAAATAGACTAATCCAGGCTGTAGGCATCTTTCTTTATATTTATATGATTATTGAAATACATTTGAACAATAATAATACTCCATCATATATCATATCATATATTTTTATTAAAGCATGACAGGGACATTAAGCAGCCTCCTTAAAGAACAGTAGTCAGTTAAGGCAGCAAGATGTCACATAATGTTAATTAAAGTAATTAACATTATAGTGACTCTGCTTGTTTTGCCGAAATGGATTCGGTTCAAATTCACAGTTTGTCTTCACCCTGAATCCTGTTCTCAAGTAAAAGTAAAACATTAAAAATAAAGCATGTCTCACATCTGTGTTTGTATAGATCAGTTGTAAAGAAACAAAAAAGTCATTTGTTATGTTCTAACAATAGTGCTGTCAATCATTCTACGCCTAACATGTAACCCTATAATCCTAGAACAATGCTGCTCCTTTATTTCAAGGTGATCTTTAGATATGGATAGTCTAAATATGTGAACTTAGCATTAATCTTTTAAAGATAATGATATATACTGAAAAATGTGAAAACTGCACAGTAAAGGTAACTGTGCTACCAGGGGTTAATTATTAAGCTTCTGTGGGGTGTTACTAGCTCTAAAATAGTCTATGTACCATTTACAGTCTAAATAATATCCACAATGATGAATATTGTAAAAAGCTAAGCATCTCTGCTGTGCTCTGTATACTGAATTTCATGTTTAAACAGTAAAAGTGCAACTCTCATAGGCATCATAAACTGAAATGCAACCAACCCCATGGAGCACCAGAACAATACCAGCAGTGTGTTGCAAATGTCAGTGCTTTACATCCAAAACATGGTGCTAAGAGGAAGCATGGAAAAGGAAGGTAATAGGATAAACATTGGAGTCAAGCCTGGAAAAGAAAGTTTTTGGGTTGTAGTGGGAATCTCAGCCCCTTGTAGGGATAAGTGTCACTTTGCTCAACAAGTGGTATTTATCAGACTAATAAAAATCCAGCTTCAGCTCATTGTTATGTCACAGCTGAACGACAAAATGTTCTAGAGGTTAGGTGGAACCTATGGATGGTTATGTAGACCTTCAGGCAAAGCACATATACACCATTGTGTAATACTTCATAAATGCTGCATGTGCTTGTTACTGTTTCTGGGTCTCTACTTCTGCAAGTATGTACTGTTTGTATGTGTCTTGGAATAGTTATGCGTTTGCGATCTGTGATTTTGTTGATTGTTAAAGTAAATTTGTAAAAGGCCAATGTACTGTATCTGCTCACACGATAACTGACGCAGTTGGTCTTGCAGTATGATTCATAGTCCAACATTGCTATCAAGTGATATGTGGATCTCACACATATTTATATTCATTCATAAAATGTGTCGTTATCCCATCTTTACAGTCTGATGAGAAAAATGCAGGCCCTTTGTGCAGCGAGGAGACTGAGTTTATCTAGTTGGCACTCACACACAGTCAGGTGATGGCTACAGAAGGAGACTGAAGTGGAGTCTGTGTGGAAAGTAAAACTAAAAAAGGTAAAACTGAACCAACAACAAACATGTCCACACCCTTAGTTTAGCAAAATAACAAAAACAATGCCATTTGATTTGCACAATGATCATACCCAAAGTGTTCCACAAATTAAAAGTATAAATGATACCTGATGTCAAATGAATACCAAAATGTACTAAATGTTCAGCAGAAAGATTTGTCAGTTTAAAACTAATTGTTTTCCCTAGAAACCATATAGTTTGGTTGCTGTCTGTTACAGTCAAAACACAGATAAAAAGGAAATGAGCTGTTACAGTATGTTACTATGGAGATCAAATCAGACATAAGCAGTGGCGTACGTCCTCCTCCTCCTCCTTCCACCGTGGCTCCACCTCTCTGCACAACTGCCAAGGAGAGATTGACAGAAAGAAATTACAGCTTCTGGCCCCACACTGCTCTGCATTACTGTCAAGGGAGTCAGCATGTACAGCTTGAAATATGACCAAAAGAGAAATGCATGTTATCCTGTTACAGTATGGTGACTTCTATTCGTATCCGTATTCTTGTGACTCATTGTAACATAATGTGACTTTGAGTCACTCCAATCAGTCCATGTGATCTCACAAGGAAACCTATCCAACCAATCCTATGTTTTTATATACATAAGAAATTAATGAATGGAGCAGTAAAATAACACAGTGGAATTTAGTGTATTTCAAGAAATGCTTATATAATATAGTTAAAAATAATAAATCTCTCTCTCTAGTGAACTGACAGTTAATTCGTAACCTTACTATTGCATGTATCAACAAGCACATTGTTTAGGAATAAGCAGCACGTATGATACAAAGAAAAGGATTAAAATTAGAACAAGCTGAAATGCCACTGAGAGCCTGGTATTTTGTGTAACATTATACTGCAGACTGTAGTCAGGAGACAGCAGAATAGCACTGTGCAAAGTTTTCTAGTTTTTATCACTCTCATTTAAAACGGCTGAGTGGGTCTGTCACAGGTGAAAGAAAACGCAAATACAAAAACATATGTGTTTGCAGTATATAAACAGTATATACAGCATATGTTCATGTCCCATCTTGGGAACTGCTTGCTTTGACCTTATGATGCAGCTGGGTGTGTCTGTGTTTAAACACACACAGAAGTGTATGATATACACAACCAGATTGCTGTGTTTAACTTGGGTTTCTAGTGTTTGAATGAGGTCTTCTTCGTGTTGGTATAATGTCAGGTAATTTGGAGGCCCCTTAGTGTGGGTGGTATGGGTGAGAGTAGAGTTACATAACAATTTGGACCATATCTTATCTTTTGTACGTTGTATTAGGATCGTAAAAGACGTAAGTACACCGCATAGTGTTTAAAGTGTGGCAGACACCCATTTAGGATTTGAAATATCCCACTCTCTAAATATAATAAAGTGGCAAACATGCACACATGAAGCATATTCCGATGCTTTAAAAGTAACCCATTATCAAATGGGGAAATATTCCACCATTCTTCTCGCCAAATATGAAGGCAGCACTAGCAGCAGGTTAACTTGGTTATGGAAGCAGGGACGATCGGCCAGCTAGTTTCTGTCCAGGTTTTAAAACACCTTTAAGACTCATTAATAAGTATGTCATCTTTTAATTGTTGAATTATTTCAAAAGCCAAATTGTAAAATAAATAAATATTTGGTTTTATGAGGGACTTACATGCTGGGGTTTCTTGGCATGCTTATAATAGGCTTATAAAGGGTGCTTTTTACAGGACCCCTGTGGTTGCCCCCTGTCTGTCTATGCTAAACTAAGCTGATCTGATCTAGCCTCATATTGTACATACTATCCTAGATTTTTTAAATGGTACATTACTTCTAAACAGCTCCAACTGATATCATCAGTTTTCACAGCTGACTTAAACTCTGTTTTGTTTTACTCAAACCAGAGCTCTATTCAGAGGCAGAAAAGCAGTGAATGTGTGACAATATGATTTATGAACATGATAAATGTGCTCAGAAAGGAACCTATGAACCGCAGAGGACCCAGGGTGAAATATTTCACTATGTCACAATGTTTCACTCTGCCAATATGTATGTGAAACCTCTGTGTGTACACGCCTTAAAACAAAAATTGAAGGTCTTGGTTGCAGAGAAATCCTCTGCACTGGGAGTGATGATAACAGAGCTATGAGAAAATAACAGAGGTGAGGGAGAACTCCAAATCTGTTAACCATAAAAGCACAAATCCGCACTGTGGAGATGGGGAAAAGCAAAACACAAGATTGAGAGTATGCACCAATTTATTTAAATCCAAAAATACCATAGCTTACATGTTGAGGATGGCAGAGTTTGTTTACTGCACTATGAGGAATGTATCAGGGCTGTGTGGCCAACTAATGGACTATCTTTACAGAAAGCTGTGGAAAATGGGACGTCATCATAAGAGCTCATTCCATGTGGGTCTTTTGAAATAAATAATTTAATTTCACTTTGAGATACATATCATAAGCAACCTGGTGTAACAAAGGAGAGCAAAGATGTAACATAAACAGAGAGCTAGAGGTTAATATGACAGCTATTGTTCTCAGTCAAAGGTGTGTCACCACCTTTTTCAGCTGTATCAAGGAGCCAGCGTTTAGCCTCTGAGGTGTTAACTGTTAAGTGTTTAAGCACGTTTGATTCCTGTTTGGCCGCAGACTTGGTTGTTCAAACATCACAATCCATCCTGTATTTGCAAACGCACCACTTTCCCAAACATAAAACTTGGAATATTGGCATCTCGGAGACTGCATTCATCCCCAAAAACATAACTTGAAATGTGGTTGTACAATTAGACTGTTAACACCTTCCAAAGTAAGCAAAATTGTATGTTGGCACGTTGAGAGGAGGACAATAAAAGAGAACACAATTGTGTAGCCAAACAGCAGAGACTCACGAAAGGGAAATAAAGCTGACGTGACTCACTCCCTCATGGCTACTCTTTGGTGAGGAAGAGAAAAAAGAAGTGGCAGGAAAAAAAGTCAACCCAACATCTCAAAATCTGAGCCTTAAATCGGGATCTGTGCTTCCTGTCCTGACCACGGATGACTCATAAAGGTCTTTTATTTGTGGAAAGGATAAGGATCTGTGCTGGTTTCGGCTCTTGAATTTGCACACTTTGGCACTAGACTAACGCTTGAAAAAATTCTTTTTATAATCTTTGAAAAAGCAATACTTTCTAAATGCACAATCCCCATGTTTTCCCTGGCGATTGCTCCTACTTTTTGTACGCCTTTTTACTTAGCTGTACATGGGCATGGTGGGCGAAGAGTCCAGAGTAACACCAAAGAGCCTTTGTTCAAGATGTGGTTTACTGCAGGGAGGAAAACTGGTGGACTGCAGCGCCTGTGAGAAAAACAGGTATGATGGCAGAGGAATGGAATGTGCCAAAATGGGCAAATGGAGAGAAGGAAGACAAGGAAAGGGAATAAATGTCACTGGGGGTAGAAGGGAGTGACTGTAGGAGAGTGGATGCCTGCAGATAGAGAAGCAAAATGTGCTTGCAGGCCTGATTTATCAGGGTTACATGGCAGCAAGATGGGGTGGTAATAGATTAGTGTTGATAAGACTGGGTAGGTGAGATCTGCAAGTGTTGATGGCTGTGCCAGGAATTTGTGGTTAGCTTTGGTGCAAAAAAAAAAAAAAGTCATCCACACATGAAGGTTTTTAGCTTTGTTTAATTGCAACCCAATAACAATTTTATGCTTCGGGTTATTATCTTCTATTTTATGCTGCAGTGTTTTTTTTATTGGGATCTAAAAGCTGCCAAAATGCAATTGCCATACTCTCCACACTGTGCTTGTAGGTACTGCTCAAGCTACGTCTCCTAGTAAAACTCCAAAACAACTCTGTCATAATGTGTTTAACCTTCATTGACTAAGTGATACCAGGTCTGTTAGCATAGTTTGGCTAACTTAGCCAACATAATTTTACATAGTTTACCAGTTACAGCGGCCTTCAAATTATATAACTGATTCCTTCACAATGCAGAGGTGATTATATTTTAGATGAGTTTGACATTACTGTTCAATTAAATCAAACCATTATAGGAAATAGCTGAGCTCAGCTGGTAGCGTGAAAAGGGTTTGATAACAGGTGACAAGTGTGGCTGATGTTTGCAGTTTGTTTGATTAGGTAGCAGGGCAAAGGCAACAAACTGATTCCCATATTTGGTTGGTCCAGTAGAAAAACAATGCTGATGATAGACACAACTCTGGTTTGCAAACCAATGCAAACATTATGCCTCACTACACCCATCTTTATATACTGCATTTATAGACATACTGTATGTATGAGAATGTAATCTAATAAAAAAAAAAGGTGACAAATGTATTTCCTAAAATCTCAAACCTTTCCTTAAAAGACGAGCTGTTTTTGCAAGCAGACAGCAGCACTAAATCACAGCTAAGTGGGGGAGCTACAGAGTGTCATAAGCAAAAGAGGGAAGAGATAGAGGCAATGTCCTAACATCGTCACAAACTGTATCTCATCCAAAAGTGAGGTAGAGAACAAGTACAATTATGGGATAAGCAGCGAGAGTATAGTGAAGCAAAGTTCAATAAAAAGGGAGAGAGCCATAGCCAGACAACAGCTTCAGTGTAGAGGGGGGCCCAGATTTATGAGTTTCAGGGAAGAATGTGAGGTGTCCAATTCCTCACTTGCCTTCTGTTCACAACCTCTAATCCTGCTTTCAGATGTGGGTTGAGAAGCAGATATTTTAACCTGCGCAAACTTGCCATACAGGCTTTTATCCTTAGGGTCAAAGCTCTGGGCAGAAAACCACCTTAAATGAGCAAAAGAAAAATCAGAAAATATCATTTTAACCTAATGTTGAATTATTTTTTAAGCCTGTGTTTGTTGATAACAGTCTGTAATTCTTGACTGACTGCAGACATACCAACGCTGGCCAAGGATGAAATGTTCTGCTGGTGGAATTTATGGATGATTCCATTTATAGATGAGAGCAGAATACAGTTTGCAATCAGGTCTTGTTTCTTGGTTGATTTTGAAATTTGAAAATTCACAAAATGCATCTCAGTTTTCCTACTATTAGTCATTTCATTTGTAGTTTCCTTAGTAGTAAGCTATGTTATCATATGTTATATAACTACAGTAGAATTTACTGCACCACACCCGGTTCGATAATTAATCAGTCAGACATGACTGACCTGACCTCAAGTAAAGGACCCATAAAGGAGTTGTCTGTGTATATTGCCTATTTTGTATTCTTATATTATATGTGTGTGTGTGTGTGTGGGTGTGGGGTGGGAGGAGGGTGCATTTCTAGAGAAATGAACTTTGAGTGGCTATTTCTTAAAACTGATAACTGATAAGTTTTTGCAGTCGGCCCCAGTGTTTTAACTTCTCTCACACCCGAAACTTTTCATACACATGCAAATCCGCTCACGCCTTGCATGCACATAGGTACACATGCAGACACAAACACAGATAACAATGGCACCTGATTTAATTTAATTAGTGCAATACAGATAAGCCGTGTGACTATTCAAGTGTGCACTGTTCATTTACATGTTTGTGTCTTTGTATGTGCAACCAGTCACATCTGGTCACACAGGTAAATAGTAAACACACCTCCAGGCATCTGATTATCCTATGGAAGTGGATGTTTTGTTAGCTATGTCAAAATTGTTTTTATTTGTTTAGCCAGTTAAACCACCTGTCTGGATTGGGCAAAATCTTGGGTTAAAATCTACGAAGATTCTCCTGTAGTGATTCAGAGTTAAACAGAAGACTTCTCTGCTTGTGGATTATGTATTTCTTATGTATCTCTGCCCATTTCAGATGTGTTGATACTGGGTCAATTTGTTCAGTGACACGAAGAGTGGAATTTTGTTTAGGGTTATTTAGAGTCATCATCACCACACGCAGTTAAAGCTTCAGGGGCCACACAAGGCCAAAATGATTCATTTGACAGCTTGAGAGGCTGACTCGTGTTGTGTAACAAAATTGCACAACTCATGACTTGCTGTTCTGCCTTGATATTCTGAAAATGTTCCTAATCAAGTAATTGACTTTGCATCCAAAACTGCATCAAAGGAGTTCTCGTGCTTTTGATGCAGTTCTTGGCCTTCAGTCAAATTTCCGTTCTACATATCTACATTTTATCAGTCAAATTTCAGCTAAGTCAACTTCAATCTTTTAGTCTGTAATAAGGCTTGTGTAGCCATGGTGATGGTTTGGAATAATACTATGTATGTGCTTCATGTTGGGTCTTTGCTTTCTGCGTGTATGTGACCACACGAGACTCTGTGTAAACTTATCACCTGACTGCTGGTACTTCACCTTTTGTGGTCTCTACTGACAGTCTCAATTATTAATACAGGTTCACACCTGGTCTTTGTGTAGTTATAAACACATAAAGGTCTTTTAACTGTTTTCCCTTCACAGCAACATGTTCATGAATTCAGCTCGCAATTCCACTCTTTGACTAAGTTACTAACTACTGGCTTTAGTTATAGGCAAAGTTACAGACTAGCACACATAGTAATTATCATCATATTGGTTGATTCTGGATTTCGCTAACTATATCCAAACATAACATTGCATAGATTGCATTTGTTTAGCTCATATCAGCATATTGATATTTGTTCGGCTGGAACAGCACAGTATTGTCAATTTGTGACTCTGTCTGTCCTGTCTGCCTTCGTCGCAAAGGTAGATTTTGTTTAGAAATTGTCCATGTGAGAGCTGTGTTTGCTTTTTATTTCATTTAACATTTATTTAACCACATAGCTTGAGGCTAGCATTGAACCTATTTTTCAAAGGCGAGCTTTGGCCAAGACAGCATTATCACCAGTTGCAGACTCAGTAGAAACAAACACATACTATACAATAGAACCAGACAACAATGTAGAAAGGATGTTGATAGAAGTCCTTTTCACAACTATCCAGTTTTTGAAATGACACCAAATATGTGGGAAGTGTTACAACTGTCTCCAGTGTTAGATATGGACATTGATGGACTATACATCTAATTCTGCACACATACGGTAAAATGGAAATTATAAGAATATCATAATAAATAACAAAAAGGAATTGTCTTTTGAAATACAAATACCTCCGAAAGGGAAAGTTTCTTGCTTTAAACAAAGCTGTGTTTACATTTTGTGATTTTTGCTCATCCGGTTCCAACACCAGACCTGATCTTTCTCAAATAGCTTCATGGTCCATTAAAATTTTGCACTTTTAAATGATATAACAGGAGATGATCCTATTCCTCAATATTATCCCTACCTCCTCCACCTCCACCTGCTGACATGGCCTTCATCAAACTGGCTGTTCATCCTGCTCCAGCCTCTTTTACACACCGCAGTAAGTTGTGCTGTATTGTGCACTTATGCCTCTTGAGGCTAAAATGGCAGATTTTAGAAAATATAATAGCTTGGAAGAAAACCTAGAAAATGTAGATGGTTATAACCTCACAGAAAACACCTGGGGATCAGATTAACAGTAATAGTGTAATATGGAGACAAACACAAGAACTTCGTAGGAGGGAAACAAAGTGAGCTGCAGTGGAGCAGGGTGGGGTGCAGACCTGTTATTTCCTACCCAATTTGTATGCCATGTTGAGATCTCAGCTGGACACTATTTTTTCATCAGCATGTGGGTACGCACAGTTTATTTTCTCTGTGAAGTATTGTTGTGAAAACCGGTCACAATGCCTTTAATGTTGCTGGCTGCCCCACTGCTGATAAGAACACTGATTCCAAGAAGACACGCCCATGCCCACGTTCACGAATTCCCACCCAGAGGTACATTCTATTCTCCACTGGATGTCTCTGTCTCTCTCCGTCACACACACACCCAGTCACCCACACACACACACAAACTCAATCACCCAAATCTAACTCATTTCGTATAAGTGCACGTGGCCATCTCACTACCCAATAAAGAGCTTACAGATAAGGGAGGAGCGTACAGGTGTGGAAAGATAAAAGTGGAGGTGGATAATCATGTTACTCATCTGACATTTAACCTAGTGCCTCTACCTAAGCACCAGACACCTGCACCACAGTGCCCCCTTCTGCTGTTGCTTCTGTTCTAAAAAACAGTAAACCACTGCAAAACAGGCGATCCGGAGTTAGCAAAGCACAATTACAAGCTGAAAAAGATTTTTAAAATGAGTCCTATACTGCAGATGCGCATGAAATATGCTGGTCTGTTATGTTCTGCAATGCCGAGCTGTCTGTCCAGCACAGAGGCAAAAGTAAATGCAGCCATTGTGTGGCCCAGCTGCATGTGTTTGCATGTAATCCGACACCATTATGTAATGCCTTGCTTGAGAGATTTGTGCATCCGAGGAGCAAGATCCTGGGGATGTTGTGTCTACCAAGAGAAGTGGTTGAATGTTTTGCAGCAATGAGAGAGATTTCCTATTTTGAGCTGTTTATTCATTGTAGTCAGTGAATCAGCTGCTATGTTATATTTTTATGGAAATTGATGCATCCCTGCTTCTAGTTTCATGGGATGTTGGTGCAGGAATCCATGACTAAAGTAGTTACAACCAGTGGCTGCTCACACTATGACTAAAGTAGTTACAACCAGCGGCTGCTCACTCTAACTCAAGATCTCTCATTTTACGTTAACCATTAGTTAATGATTATGTGGTAAGGTAATGTGTCGTCACTACATAGTGTCAACAAAGCAAACAAATATCTGTCATCTGACATTTCTGGGAAACCAGTCCACTATTTTTCAATAATTATTGCAAAACCAAACAAAAAAAATGCCTATTTGAACTCAAAGCACCACAATACTAGTTTAACCTGACCCCATACACGCTTTGATATAAAACATGATAGGGTGTTGTGTTGATTCAGTGGATTAGGGTTATTGTTATTAGGGTTATTGTTGTGAAGTGTGCTCTTTGAAACATAGTACGAAGAATAACATGCAGTACACACAATAGCTACAATAGTACACTCAAATGTAAAAACTTGAATAGAAATGTGTCTTAATTACATATAAACTGTAGCAGACTGTAGTAGACTCTGACTCTCTGTCAGAGAGTCATTGTACAGGCTGATGGCTGTTGGCACAAATGACTTCCTGTACCTTTCCTTTCCGTCACAGCAGAGCTGAAGAAGTCTCTGACTAAAACTTCTCTGCTGTTTGACCAGTAGCTGTGGAGAGGATGTGAGCTGTCCTCCATGATATTCAGCAGTTTGTGCAACATCCTCCTCTCCACCACCCGATCTAAAAGTTCCAGGGAAGTCCCCAGAACAGAGCCAGCCTTCCTGATCAGTTTATTCAGTTTCTTAGTGTCACTGGCTCTGATGCTGCTGCCCCAGCAGACGGCAGCAAAGAAATCTGCACTGGCTGATAAAATATCTGCAGCGTCTTGTTGCACACATTAAATGACCCGAGCTTCCTCAGGAAGTAGAGTCTACTCTGTCACAATTCAGTCTGTTGTCCAGGTGAACTCCCAGGTATGTTCCTCTCCACCACCTCCACCTTCTCTCCTAGAATTGATCTATCTTGCTCCTAAAGTCCACAACCATCTCCTTGTTTTTTCAAGGCCATTCAAGGTCAGGTGGTTGTTCCCACACCACTTCACAAAACTGTCCACCAGACCCCTGTACTCTGTCTCCTCCTCATCGCTGCATAGTCATCTGAGAACATCTGCAGATGGCAGGACTCAGTGTTGTACTCAAAGTCCGAGGTGTACAGGGTGAAGAGGAAAGGTGAGAGGACAGTCCCCTGAGGTGCTGCTGACCACCTTCTCAGACTCACATCCTTGCAGCCGTACAAACTGTTGTCTGTCTGACAGGTAGTCAGTGATCCAGGAGGCTGTGGAAGAGTCTTCCTGCATCTTCAGGAGCTTCTCTCTCAGCAGGACAGGCTGGATGGTATTAAAGGCACTAAAGAGAGAGAGAGAGAGAGAGAGAGAGAGAGCTCCAACCTGGGCAATAGGCAAACTGAAGTGGGTCTAGTGATGTCACAACCTGAGGTCTCAAATGGGTCAGAACCAGTCTCTCCTGTGGTTTTGATTTGTTTTTTATTGGTTTTAGGTTATTTTCTAGACCTACTGATAAATATATGATGACAGCTAAGTTTTCAACCATAAACAATTAATTCATTTGATAAAAGTTACCTGCAGCTATTTTTTATAACTTCAGTGGATGTTCAAGATATATGTTCCTGCATTTGAGTTGCTTTGATACAGGAAGCTTTTTGCATCTTCATTCAGATGTTTTTGTGTACAAATTCAAAATGCGCATGAAAACCAGTGGACAACACTGTTTTAAGGAGTTTAAGTTTAAGTTTTAAGGAAAAATAGCTTTGTGTTGTGTTGTGTCAAGTTCTAGTTAAGATATTTTAGTTAAATATAAATTAACAAAACTGCATGGTGGTGTAGAGCCTCACAGCAAGAAGGACCCACAGGTCGGCTGGGTGTCTTGCTGTGTGGAGTTATGTTTCATGTCTGCGTGGGTTCTCTCCCTGGCTTCCTCCCACAGTCCAAAGACAAGCAGTTAAATTCACTGGTGATTCTAAATTGCACACAGGTGTTAGTGTGAATAGTTGTCTGTTTCTATGTCTGAACCTTGTGATAGACTTGTGACCTGTCCAGAGTGAACCATGCCTCTCACCCAGTGACAGCTGGAATTGGCTCCAGCACTCCTTTGACCCTTGAGAGGACAAATATTAAGGATAATGGATGGATATTTAATTAAACTAACCCAACAGGGAAGAATAGATTTGAATTGATGCCAGACAAATCCTCTGTGAAGTTTTATTGAGTTACTCTTCTTAAAACACTGTAATGTCCACCATTATAGATTTAAACCATTATGTTTGGGACCAGCACCGTGATGCATCATTAACCCACCAATCACTGAACTCAAGCAGTTTTTTGATGACAAATCGCATCTTCCTTCCTACACAATTCCCCTGATAGTGTTGTGTTACTGGTCAGAGATCTGCCTTTGTGCAGACACGTTCTTATCTATCCTCTTGTCATGTTTATGTACAAACAGCACATTCCTGTGGGGGAGACGGGTGTGCAGGACAGGATCTGAGCAAAGCTGCAAGGTCAGGAGGAGTTGGAAGTAGGGGGAAGTACAGCGGGAGGGAGGGGGAGAGAAAAAACACACAGAGCCAGAAAATGATTAGAGGACTCACAATACTGCACACGACATCTGGAAAGCTGAGGAAAAGAGAAAGTAATAGACAGGGCAGTTAAGTAATAGGCATGCAACGGCACAATATTATCTTTAGTTATACATTGATGAGAGAAGAGAAAAGCAAAGTGAAAAGCAAGTACAGTAAAAAGTCAGAAGCCAAATGAGGCCATGTGCAAATAGGTCTAGAATACTGACTTACTAAGGAGCAGATAGAATCGTTACAGAAAAAGATAACAGAGACTTAAGTCCAAAAGAAAAAAAATTTTTTAGCCATGATGAAAGTGTGACAGTTCTGGGAGTGTAAGAAAGAAGGAAGCCCCACGTCTGGTAACTTCTGCATTCTTCCGCAGAGTTGCTGGTCATCAGGTGCCACTCCCAGGTCAAACACCACACCCAAAAGTTACATGTGCAAACAATAAGAAGACACAACATTTACGTAATAAAATGAACATAAATGGACCCACATATGCTAACACAAAGGCAGGAATGTTTGCACAAGCACAATAACAGCCACACTCAAATGAACACACACTTGAGCAATCAAACAGAGACACGTATATGCTGTATGGATTATGTAAGTGTGCATGTTCTGAGCTTCTGACTGGAAAACATCAATACTGTAGTTTCATTGATGCATTATATGTAGGCCCAGGGCCAAAATTGTTAGCCGTTTCACACATTGGTTTACACGGGCATTACATTATTGTAGTCACAGCAAGCAAGTAGGTGTTCACTTTCAGTCAATCCGCTCATTACAACATTAAAAAGCATAGGAAATATTTACCATGCTTTGTTGTATTTTGCGTCTCTCCTTCAGGCAGAGGTGTATAAAGTACACAGCTCAAATTGTAAGTAAATATGCAAGTATTTACCTAGTTAAACACTTCACTACAGGGAGAAGTATCCTATAATGTTTCTAAAGTGCTAAAGTACATGATCTAAATTTTACTTAAAGTACAAAAGTAAAAGAACTTTTTTCCACTGTTTTTTTAATGCTTTTTATAATATACATATAAGTGTCTGGTCCAGATCAGTTTGACAAATTGTCAAAGGTGAAAATTATGGTAAAAATGTCTTGTTACCTACAGACTGTGCAATAAAAACAGCACTTGTAAAGGTGCGGCTGATTTTAACTACCTTATGAAGTGACACATCACCATCAAATATATACAGTAAGGCATAGTTAATGGTGCTATACTTTAATGCTCTGTAACCTAAACACAATACGCAGTAATTTTGTGTCATTATGTGCCTCTTGCACGCTCTATACTGTGATCACCCCTCACCGGAACCAAACAGACGATTTCCCCTCATCCCCACGAACAAATATCTGTGGTGTCTCCTGCTGTGTACTACCTGTGTGAATGCACAGCTGTTATGATAAATGCATCAGTTTATTTTAAATATTCAGGATACAATAATGTAACACACATCCATAGCTCTACAAATGAGCTCAGGGAGGGGTGACTCATAAGGTTAGCAAATGGTCTACTGGCTGACTTTCCAACATGTCAACATATGGTTGCCAGACTGACAAATTCCTTTAGGACCAGACATCAGGCACTAACAGAGAGGTATTGAGGTCCTGTAGCTGCTGATTGTCACTTTGCATTTTCATACTCATATGCTGCAGTTAGTAAACATATTCAATATTTGTCAGCTCTTCAGATTGGCTTTTCTTCTTTTTCATTCCAGCTTTATTTCTTTTTAAGTGTTCCCCATGATGGCCACATCAAAAGTAATAATGAAGGAGAGAGCTGTGCATTTTCCACCATTTGGAATGAATTAAAACCATACACAGCCACAGTGGCGTTCCATGGAAAAAAGGAGCGGAAAGCCGTAGAAAGATGTAATGGTTTCCAGACGTGCCCATGGTCGTTGTGGATATTGGAGGATGGTATAAACAAGGAGGGAAAGGGGATATAAAGGGTTTTCTTGGTATGGGGATACCCTCTTGTCAGGGGTTTCCCTGAAGTGGCCTCCCTCCCTGCACGTTTCATTTCCTGAACAATCTGCGAAGCGGTAACTGGTCAGCCAGGCGGGACTCACATGGCAAAAATGAGTCATCCACCATAACAGAAATAGACACAGACACTTGCAAAAAGCCAGATGGGATGGGGATAGGATAACAACAGGGTTTGAGAAACAATAAAAAACAACGGAAAAGAAGGTTGGGGGCCAATGCATCCAAATTAATCTTCTTGGGTTCCTAATGATTTCCCATAAATTAGTGCTGTTTTGACACTGTCTATATAGTTAGAGTATGATCTTAAATTGTAATAATACTTTGTTCGACTTTTTACAGCTATGGGACATTGTACAACTTTTATGGTAGATTTATCACATTTCATCACCTACAAAATCATAAGCAATAGAATGCACTATTGTCCAGTTCAACAGTCTTTCATCTCTTGGTCTACTACGACAAGTGGATTATAGTCACTAATGTTTGTAAAACTCAGACAGATATCGTAAACAGTGCTACTACGTTTGGCTTGTCTTTATGGCTTTTTCATGGCCCTCCATTTACTATTATCGCAATAAGGTGCTAGCAGAGCAAGACACAGAGTTATATCAAGTT
>OMLM01011256.1:0-31918 GCA_900302695.1 Helostoma temminkii | reverse complement strand
ATATATCTACATTTACAGCAAAAGACAACAGACTAGCCAAAGTAATGGGTCAGAATGCCATCACCGTTACACATCGCCATCATCCAGTTAGCCCAGTCCTGCAGCTACAAGAGAAATAAATCTAACTTCTATTTTATTAACTTTTATGTCCATCTACAGTGGTTGTGTGTTGCATGTTATGAATGTAACACAGTACAAAGAGAAAACAATTTGTTAGAAATACTGCAATATGGGCAAGCTTGTTAGCTGCTAACAAGTAAAGATGTAGCAGCACTGTGTAGTTCACTAAGTAAGGGTGTGTTTTATTCATTGTGAATTCAACTGTTGATATATTGACTTTTATGACATTAAGGTTGTCAAGCATGGAAACATCCCATGTAATTGGCTTCACATTAAATGGCCGTGCTGTGAACAGGAACAGTTTTATACTTGTCTCAATCAATGGCTGATTCTTGTTGAGTCAAACATTCTCCAAGACCAGACAGCGCTTGTTCTTTCTCTCCCCCTTCTTTTCATTCTTTTTATCCTTGACCGAGGCTGAAAGCACTTTGGAGAACTTTTTTCACACTGTGCCTGTCCAGTCAAATGAGCCCATTGTGTCTGAAAGCATCCAGCACAGCAGCTCAGACACAGGGGGGAGTGGTGAATAACTCTAAAAAATCTGGACCCTGGCTACTGCAGTGTGTTCTTGCATTTGCTTGTGAAATGTGGTGTGTCAGCTCCACTAGGGTTTTGCCAAGAAGCATCCATACAGGCCCATCATGTGTGCCCAGAAGGGTTGTAAAATAATGGTCAGACCAGAGCGCTTTCCCAAAGTAAACTCAGCAAATTTGTTTCGCATTGCCATGGTAACATGGAAAGAACCCAGTTTGGAACTTTCTTTTCCCAAGCAGCTCTGAGCTTCAGAGGGAGGGATTGTGAGAGCAATTACAGAGCGGGAATGTGGGTTGTGACGGGGAAGAGGAGGAGACACAGTGACCAAGAATGTGCGTAAAACTCTGAAGGATTAGAAAAGAAGCTGATTAAGTCTGTGCTCTGACTATAGTTAGCCACTTTCTGAATTTTATGAATTACATAAGAATGACTGTGTATGGTTTTGAAACTGCTACTCCCAGCACGAGAAGTACTGCAAGTGGTCATGTAAAGGTCATCTATACTGGACTAAACTCCACCCTAAAGCCTTTCTTGCAACATCCTTATAAATCAATTTTTCACTCGCAATCATCCAAGGAAAATACAAGTATCCTGTTCAGAACTCATCCTCCTACACATTTGTCTTCTGTGGAATATCTCCCAAGTGCCTGAACACACGCCAATACTTGACATCTAGTCTACTTCAGTTTCTGCCTTAAGACTGTTCACCCTGAGTCAGTGCATATAAGTCAACATACAGCCTACATAGCCTAAAGAAAATATGAGTAGCTTATCAAAATCCAAATAAGGCACTGACATCTTTAAAATGATTGCTGTATCACTTTCTGATGTTGTGTATGACCTTTAACCCCAACCTTAGCTAAACTGCTTTTAATGCTTGAACCTCTTATCACTGTTGAGCTCTGTGTTTTGTATGCCCACAATTTACCAGTGTCTACAGTTGAAGAATGCAGCACTTTGCAGACTGGAAAAATGTTCTAACTCATATTTGACACAATCTGTCAGCTGTGATAACCTTTGTGGTGTGAGAAAGAGTTCTGCAGTTATGCAGTAGTTGTCACGTTCTTGTATGGTTGCAGCATTTCTTTTTCCAAGACACATGTCTGGCTTTGGCTAACTTTTCAATAATCGAAAGAATAGTCTTGACTTCTTGAGTCCAGGTAAAGTCGGGTCACAGGCTGGTTCTTATGAAAAGATCTCAGTGGTAGATACAATCTGATTTCTGATTGCAAATAATACATATTTTCAAATGTTATATATATATATATATGTTGAATACTATTGTCTATTTTTTAAATTGTAATTATTTGTCTCATTTACTCGAAAGTAATGAACTCAACAAGTCAGGAACATAATGCTTTTATACACAATGTATGACACTTTAATTATAATTTTTTCCAGCGTTTCACCCTGATAACCTCACTTCAACCAGACCAGTGACCTCTGACCTCATGTTTCGTCTCTGGATCTGTCTGCTCCTCATAAACCTTCACTGGTGATGGCACCTTGATTCAACCTGTGACACTCATGTGCCAATTTTGGTTCACAGCTGTCAAACTTTACTCATATCTTCCTTTTGTCTCCCTTTTTTCATTTACACCCTCTTTAAACATACACACCGCTGATTAAAACTGTCATAAAAGCTTAACAAGTTCTTGTGTCTCATCTTGAACACCTGTTGTCTTAACCACGCCCTGGAGATCTGAACTGACTTTCTGGAATCAAGAAGCTATCATCCTTTTAATAATCTGTATGTGCACATCAGTTAATAACAGTCACAGAAGGAAAACACCCACACTGCATCTGTTTTTGTCATTTTCTCACACAAACACAGGAACACTGACACAGGCGTTTCCTGATTGTCTCGTATCAGATCAGTGATTCAGCAGTCTGAAGTTGGCCACTGCACCTGGCTGGAATGTTCCACACACCTGCAATAGTGTACTCACAACTGTTTTCCATCTCTGTGCCCCCCTGGTGAATCATAGTTATTATTATTATAACTTCTGTATGCAGGTACAATCTCATGAGGTCATTGTGAGCTTTATGGGCGGTGCTGCATACTCTCACATCTAGTCTAGATGTGCCATTTAGATATAGCGGTATCAGATAATGTCTGAGTGACAGCGAATGAGCTAGGTTCTTGTGTAAACGGGAGTTTCAATGAGAGTTGGATTGGAATCATGCATAATGGTTTGTCTCTTACTGAATGAAATGCTGACTGAGAGCCAAGGCATTGTTCAGTACCCAACCCTGAAGGTCAGATACTGGATGATCAATTGGCTAGGCTTGTAAATCAGGCTCTTCAATGGTAATTCTCTCTGACTGTTAGGGTGGCTCTGATTTAGCACTTTCCATGGGCGTTCTGACCCCTAAAGTCAAAACAGACCAACAATCGTCCAACTGAACAAAAACTCTCTGTCTCAGCAAGCTGTTAGAGCCAGCTAAGCTACTGTTATCGCTCTCTTTTTTTAGCACCAATAATGAAGAGTTTGAACTCATAATCAGATGATCATGAGTCAAGCTCTGCTGCAAATGAGTGTATTAACTCAGGATTAACAAACACAACCCTTGTGACGAACTGTCCACACAGGAAAGTGACCAATTCTCAGGGAATTTCACATTGACAGCACAAATGCCGTATATAGACATATGCACATTTCTAGTAAAGTGAGATCGTGGACTGGTTACGTATTTACCATACTGTCTTGACTTCCCAGACTTCCCAACATCTATTATGTTATATTATTACACGTAGGTGATAAGGCTGGTGGAGTAAACAGAGGTTTTGTACTTCTATGCCCAGCACTACACACACCCACAAATGACGTTTGGTATCCCAAATGTTTGGTATCCAATTAATTAAACATTTTAATTTTTTTCCGGTTTTATGTGTTTTTGTAAACATTAAAGACTGGTGGTTTCTGTTTTTGATTTTTAAAAAATGCTTCTTGTAAAGGAATTAGACATGTCTGAACTGATTTTCGCTTAGATTTTATCTCCCCAAAGTAGTAAAAGTGGTTTACTTTCTAGCTGTTTAACCTTGTTTATCATCATAGTTTACAGTAAATTATGTAATCCTGCAGAAAGGAAAGGTGAATAAATGGAAATATAATGTGGAGAAAAAAAAAATGGCGGCATAATAACTTGATTAATCTTTGATTAAATCAGAAGTCTTGTGGGAACAGAGATTATTGTGCAAGTGGGAGGGAACCAAGCCATAGTGGGTGATGACTATCTGGGCAATGGCAAACAAAATTCTTGATACTGGGCCAGCACCTTTGAGGCAAGTCCAAGGAGGTATTGCTTTCTGCCAAACCTTGTGACAAAGGATGGAATAAGGTTTCACGTCAAACATTTTAGTAGGATGTCAACAAAAACTTGCATTTCCCCTGCTTTACATTTTTAACACACTAGAGAAACATAGAGTTTAAGCAAACAAGAAGGCAAACATGAGCTCTCGGGTTGTGGCAACTACTCAGATCTACAGTATTTATTTTATTTTTATTATTTTTGTACTATTGTGCAATAGAAATTCTCAGCAAACAAAACACACCTCGCATCACCTTTGTCAGTGTTATTTTTCCAAAACCATGACCTTGTTTACGTAGAAAAATTGCTTCACTGACAGCTGAGATGCAATAACGCTTAGGAAACATGAGTAAAAAGTAAAAACATTACTGCATTTGACACACCTTTGTGAAAAATGGTTTTGTTTTGTTTGGTTGAGTGATAAGAGGCCAACAAGCCTTTTGCACAATAATAATTAGTTTTCACATGTTTCTGAGAGTGGGCTTTAGATTTATATCAATCTCTTATCTCTGCATTAAAAACATGATCTTGTTGTTAGCTTAGCATTTGCACAAAGGACAAGAAGCCTGTTATTCCTCAATATATATAAGACTATAATTTCCAATATGTCTAATGAATTCACTGGATGTTGCTTGTTTAAGAAAATGGATAGTTTTTTTTCACCTGTCTCTAGTCTCAGTTCTAGCATAAGCTAATCTAACCAAACCCCAGCTGTTGTATCACAATGTTTTACAAGGGACACTCATTGTCACAATGAATTTGAAACTGTACACCGTTTTTCTGCGCCATATCGCTGTCATCTTTGTACTGAATCTTTGTTTTATTTGTTGGGTGTGGCAGCCATTAGGAGCAGACAAAACTCTGCACTCATCACAACCATTTTAGACAAAGTAAAACTCTGAAACTGGCCAACCGTAAAAAGAATCCTTGGGACCTGTGCTGGTTTAGTCTGGTTTAGTCCTGTGTTAGGATTTGTCATTCTTGGGAAGAGGACTTGGGATTCCTGATATTTATCTGGTTATCAAAAGTACATGCTTCTATCTATCTGCTATCACTTAACCTTGGGTTTTATCTTGGGTTAGCTTTCTGTCTCTTCCAGTCATTTTCATTTATAGAAGAATAGCTAACGCAAACTTATTAAATTATTATTATTATTGCCATTCTCAGGGAGGATCCCTTTTCCTTCCCCGCTCAATGACAGTACAAGAGTTGTTTTGATTTCATCTGGAGCACTTTATACTTTAATATCCTGCTACATGTTCCTTCCTCAAAAGCAAATAAAAACTAAGAGCAGTGGATGAGACTGAACAGTACTGTTAAGCAGCAACTGTATCCGAGAACAAGTTGATGCCCATACAGACTTAGGGACGGCCAACAAATTATGATTTCCAAATAGATATATTTGCTTAATGGTTTGTAGAATGAACAGGAGCATTTAAGCTCCGATGACAGACTGATGTAAATCTTTTTTTGCAATTTTAAATAACCTGCCAAAGATAACATAAAACAGCAAAGAAACCAAAAGAAAAAAAAAGAAAAGCTGGATTTATGTTCTTGTTATAAGGCTTTAACAAGCAGCATTAAAGGTTTTGCGTGTGGAACATGTGTTTGTGCTAAAAACCTGTAGGTGGGGGGTCTGGAATTTCTGTTTTAGAAAAGACGTTGTTCCTATTTATCTACTAAGGACAGAGGAATTGTTCCTTTGTTTGACCATATCCTCAATGTGAGGGGGACATTCAGACACACATCCTGCTATATAGATGACAAAATGTACTCTGCATAAACATGTGGAGCTACTTCAAAACGATATGTCGGATTCTGGGTTTGTCAAAGTTTATTAAGCACCTAGAATTTTTATTTATTTATTTTAATCTCAGATGTTTTTTGCTTTAATGTAACTTAGAGGTACTTTTTAATTCTAATTCTAATTCTAAGGAACCTTTAGTTTATATGTATTTGTAAAGATTTTATTTTGAAATGAAGGGAAACACTCATACTATTACTGTAGCATATGGTTAACTGTGCTGTGAAGTATGCTTTAGTTGTAATGGTTATGTAGTGTCACTTATTCTTTTCCAAAACTCACTTTCAGGTCTCACTGACTCAAATTACTTTAAAACATGTCACCTGCATTAATGGGAAAAGGGGTTGTGAAAAAGGGTTTGGTTGAAGAGTGTGAAGAAACAGATAACTTGTTGCGACATACGTGTTAAAATGAGAGGTATTGCTTAATTTTAAGATGCTCCATCCATCTGTGACCATAAAAATATCTATTCTAATATTATAGCTTCATAAAAAGGGAAAAACTCTCAAAGATTATATGTTCTCATATTGTTTTTTCCATACATGTTCCTCTGTGGACTAAAACTGCATTTACTCTACACACAGTTATTGTCTATGAAATTATTTATGCCTTAGTGTTACTTATCTTGATTGTATAAATAAAACAAAAACACACTGAAGAATAAATGTTATTGTTGGTTTTAATATCTCTGGACATACTGTTGAAAGTTAAAACATAAAATGATGTTAGTGGACTTCACCGTTCTTTCACTAAACTTAAGTAATATTTAACATGATTCATGTACACTAAAATGTTCAGTTTAATTTTTTCAAATTCTGCAAATCTCCAAGTAATTTAATCGCAGTGTGTCCACAAAATTTACCAACTTAGGAGAAGGACAAAGGCATTCACTGAGTGGCTGACTGCTGTGGAAAATGTGGGAGGTGGCTATGAGAGGAGGGAGTGGTGAGGGGCAGGGCTGAAGGCCCACAAGGTTTATATAGTTTAAGGTCTTCCCCTCTCCTTCTGCCTTGTGTCTGTGAGCTACTATTTCTGCCTGCCCAGTCAGTGCCTCTCTCGTACTCACAGTCTCATTGAGTTTGACACTCTTCAGCAACAATGCAAACATCCAGGCAAACATATTCTATGCGCTCCTCCATTGCTAGCAGGCCCTCTGCTATTTCAGTCACACGTACTTCTGATCCTGTCTACAGGGCCCGCAGTATCCATGGTGGGGCTGGTGGTAGAAACATCAGCATCTCCTCCACTGTCAGCAGTGGGCTGGGAAGTAGCATGGGAGTGGGCTCTGGAGCTGGAGGTTTCTCCAGCAGCATCAAGGTAAGCGGAAGCAGCACCGACATCATGGGCAATGAGAAGTTTGCCATGCAGAACCTCAACGACCGGCTGGCCAACTACCTGGAGACTGTGAGGAATCTGGAGCAGGCCAACCACAAGCTGGAGATTAAGATCAAGGAGGCCCTGGAGAAGAGCGGACCTGACTTCAGAGACTACAGCAAGTACCAGGCCATCCTGGACGACCTGAGGAAGAAGGTGAGGATGGGGGCTGCATGTGACAATTTCTTGATAGTTGATCAAAAGCATGTGAGGGAAAACGGGAGGGAGGGAACAAGGATGGTAGAGTGGATTGGTGAGTTGAAAGATGAAACCCAGGCTGAGATGTTGTAATATACTAAACATTTGATAAGTGACGGAGAAAGAAGTGGATAGAGCAGACACAATACCAAATATATCTTGTAAAGACATAACTAAATGTGTTCAAAGTGGTATACTCTGCATTCTGTGATCTTATTGTAACAGCATCAGTAGTCTGAGTTCATGGTCTTCTGTAGAGTTCTAACAGAGGAAGCTGACTGAGTTCCTGCTGGTGCTTAATAAAGTGCTCACTGATACTTTACAGGCTGGGGGTCAAGGGCCGGAAACAGTATGGTGGTGGAATGTGGGAGCATTAGGAGTCAGAGACACAGGAAGATAAACAAAAAAACTAGAGAAATAGTGACTGTAAGCTGAAAACGGTCATATTCCAAGCACATACTTTACAACCTTTAACTACCTTTTTTCTCTTTGTTGAGTGTAATTCAAACTTGTTGGTTGAACAATGGGGCTGAGTACAGTCACTGCTATTGTGTTTGTGAATATAATAGAAGCAGATAAGGATAGAAAAAAGAATGAAACTCAACTCACTTAATGTGAATATTATCTTTCCAGGTGGAGCTGATTAATTCTTTGACTTTAAGTAGTAATCACGTAATACTTTTCATTTCAAACTTACCTGATATGTATGTATGTATATATATATATGGCACTGTGAATTAGTGGAAACATAATTCATAACTAAAAGTAAATGATTGGCATTACATAACCAGGATTATTTATCAATCATTTGTTGAATATTGTGCCCTATTGAGTGCAACATAAAAAACAGTAACTGATTGAATGTGAATCTGACTCCGTAACCCTCCACTTGCTGCCACGTCATTCAACCAACACTTTCCTTTTTAGAAAACTAAGTCAACTCGGTTTCCAGATGGAACATTCCCCTTGAACTCAGCAGGAGAAACACCCAACTGGTGCTCTCACTGTATGATGGTGCCATGCCCTCACAAAAGGGAGACACAAAGAGAAAACTTTACTTGACATTATACAAAAGCAAAACATTTACTCATAAGAATTTAGTTTGAGGCCCTCGGCTGTTAGTAAAACAAATAGTTTCAAGCAAATACCCCCTGGTCAAAACAGCTGAGTTTTTCTTTTGATGTGTTGCAAAATTCAGTCAGGGTCTCTCTGCCTCATTAACTATTTGAGAAAATACAGAATCTCATGGCAAGATTAAAACGACACAATCCAGCTGAGCATGCCAAGTCAACCACACATGCAAACACTCATATGCTAATGCAATCACATGACTGAGAATGTACACACCTAACTATCACCACAGCCCCCATCATCACCATCCTCATGCAAATCATCTGCCTTTGTCCTGCCTGACAAGGCAGATCCTGTTCCTGAGCAGTGGCTGGACAGTTTCTGCCTGGCAGCCAATGATTGGCTCTTGGACTTTGGCACCTGAATGCCTCTCTGCCCTTATCTACCAGACTGTGACTGCTAAAGTAAATACTGCAGACATCTGGTTTTTGGAGCACCCAACTGATGGTGTCATCATTTACTACAAAAACAAACAGTGGCACAGTTTCGTTAACTCTAAACCTATTACTGCCTGTGCCAGTGGAAAACCCATTATATGCATGTATATTGGTATATGGTGCCTGTGCTTCAGAAATAGTTTAATTAAGTTTCAAAATTCTGACTGGGTACAAAATATACAACTGCAGCCAGCAGCTGTTTAGCTTAGCATAAATTCTGGCTGTATAAAGGAAACCATACTGGTCTATGCCATCACCTCCTAAGCTAATTAGTTAATGTATTATTACCTGTTTGTTTCAGTCGTGCAAAAACCAAGAGTTAAGCTATCACTACTAGGTGGCACTACTTTTCTCAGCTCTTTGGTGTAAACCATGTCCCGGTTGTTGGTTCTCTCTGCTGTGTTGCTCTTATCGTAATCCTATCTTTGTTTTGTAAACCTGCTGCAGGTGTTTGATGCCACCGTCGACAACGCCCGCCTGGTTCTCAACATCGATAACGCTCGTCTGGCGGCTGATGACTTCAGAGTGAAGTAAGGCCCACCCACTGCGCTACTGAATCTGTAAAACACTAAGCAAGTCTGCCGCGGACACACCCGCTTTTAGAGCTAAATGGGTAGTGGGATGTCTACATAGTCTGGGTCTAAAAAGATTTCTCTTGTAGTCATAAATCACCACCTTTGCATCATAGTTGGTGGAGCCATTTCAGTTGTGTCATAAATTAAATGTCATAGCAAACACACTCCCACTAGTGTGTAGAACATTGTATTCTGACCACATAATGACCATATACTGTACATTTAAACTCAAAGAAAGACTTTGTTGGCCAGGTTTAGATCTTTCAGTTAACCATTCAGCAGGGCTATTGACACACAGGCTCTAATGGGTTTTGAAGTTGAACCAGTCTCTGTGAATGTGTGAAATTTGTCCTCACTGCCATGTCCCGTGCTTTCAGATACGAGTCAGAGCTGGCTATTCGCCAGTCTGTGGAGGCTGACATCATCGGTCTGAGGAAGCTCATCGATGACACTAACATGAGTCGCATGAACCTGGAGAGCGAGATTGAAGCCCTGAAGGAAGAGCTCATCCACCTCAAGAAGAACCATGAAAATGTAAGTATGACACTCAGAAGCAAATTTTGTTTTTTAAAGCACCTGAAAACTGGGTTACAAACGTGAACCAGTCAATGTTCAAGTGTCCTTAGACAAGACACCAAACTCCTAAATAGTAATGCTTTAAATGGTAGCTGTCCAGAATTTCCTTATGTGATCAGTCAAAGGTTATGTTCACCTAAGCAAACATTCATTAAAGGTGGTAAATTAATATTTGCTTACTAACTCATCTCAATAATCTCATTTAAACATCTGCACCATGTTTGCTTAAGTCGCACACGGCGTATGTTCCTCACTACACCACAACTGCAACCGACAACAGCTGCGCCACATTACAGTGTCTTGAAAACAAACTTGAGAAAACTTCAGTGGGGAGAGGGAGGTTTGTTAAGAAATCTGAAATATCTATGTGAATTCTGTGGGCAGCCTCATCGTAAAAATGATTCCCACCCACATTTGGCAACAGATAAAATACCAAAGAATTCAAATTACTGTAATTTGAGTGCATAAACCAAAACACAACCATTTGTTTACTTAAAGGAAATATTGAATTTAGTGTTTAGGGCCCCAGGCACAGGTTTAGATTCACACCCTGTATACTTACCTAACCTTACCATGTGATTATGGCTGGAAGTGACGAGGAGTCACTGCTCGGTCACAGTTCAAATAAAAAGCCTATAGTTGGAGAATTCATAAGATCTAAAGAGCACTTAGAAAGTTTTCACATGACTTTATTTTCCCTGTTTTCATGTGGTTGACAGTCTCACGAGAAAATGAAAACTAAGATTATAGGACTATGCTGATTAAAACCTCCATCTGTTTTTGCTTTTAGGAGGTAATGGAGCTTCGTAACCAGATTGCCCAGTCAGGAGTCCACGTGGATGTTGACGCTCCAAAGGGACAGGACCTGGCTCAGATCATGGCAGAAATTAGGGCCAAGTATGAAAAGATGGCACAGAAGAACCAGGATGAACTGAAAGCATGGCACGAATCTCAGGTAAATTTTTTACCTAATACAATTTATTTTACAGCTCAAACCCTGTTGAAAAAGTGATTTTTAACTTTTAATCTCTGTTATTATTTTAGATAACAGAAGTGCAGACCCAGGTCACCCTGAACACAGAGGCCCTGAAGGGTGCCCAGACAGAGGTAACTGACCTGCGCAGACAGATACAAACCCTGGAGATCGAGCTGCAGTCACAGAAGAACCTGGTGAGATGTGCTCTGTCAGCACACACTTCATTAACCTCAATGCACGCCTATCTTAACTCCCTGCAATCCACAACTCAGCACTCTCACTTCAAGTCTCTCCCGTTTGCTTTGTTGACATAAGCTTTACACTCTGGTGACCTGTCGCTAAGAAGCCATCATCAGCGAGCCCAGTTCACTGTAAAATTTTAACCCATTCTTTTCTTTCCGCCTTGCTTGTCTCGTGCAAAACAGAAAGCTTCCCTGGAGGGTTCGCTGAGGGACACAGAGCTGCGTTACAACATGGAGATCGAGTCTCTCAACAGCATCATCCTGGGTCTAGAAGCAGAACTCACTCAGCTGCGTAACAACATCCAAGTGCAGTCGCAGGACTACGAGGCCCTGCTCAACACAAAGATGAAGCTGGAGGCCGAGATTGCAACATACAGACGACTGCTGGATGGTGAAAACTTCAGGTGAGCAGATTACTGATTTTTGTTGAATTTTATTTTTTAGATACACACCAACCAGCAGAGCATCATCATTTAAAACTGGCTGTGGAAATCAGTTGACATTTTGTGTTGATCTTTTTCTTCAGCCTCCAGGACGCTCTGGAAGACCAGAAAACAATAAAAACCAAAGTGATGACTGTCACACAGACCCTGGTGGACGGCAAGGTGGTGTCATCCAGCACAGAAACCAAGGACATTTGAAGACCAGAATCAATGACCTGACAATCGCTGTCACTAACATCATAACACTAAAATGTGATCAATTAAAACTAATCTCTTGTTTCAATCTGTTCTCCTTCCGTCTTAATAATAGCCCATTCCTGGGCATGCAGCTCTTCACAGGCTGATAACAAACTGGATCAGAGGAAAACTAAATCATCTTTTATTTATTTCATCATGTTGTTATTTATGTCTTTGTACTTTGACTGGCAGATGTTCACAGAAGCTCAGAATTGGATAATTGTGAGATTTTTTTTTTTTTTGAAACAAACTAGTTGAAATTAGAAAATGAAAATGTCAAAGTGAAATTTTATTTCAAAATAATAAAAGATTGCATTTACACAAAAAACAATGTTTTATATTTCATCATCTTTGGTTTTCTTTCTGTCCAGTTTCTGTCCCTGTTGTGCTGTGATGTTCAAACATTTCAATAAAGTCCATGCAAGAAATTCATTTTGGTGTGAACATGTTGTTTTGTTGTTGTTTTGAGACTAAAGATGATTCATAACAAATATATCAAATAATATCAAACATATAATATCATAACAACGAATAAAGCAAGCATAAAGACATTGATATAATGAAAGCAGATGACAGTGTGTTCTCTCTCACAATTTATAACATTCGGTAAGATCTAACGATAAATGTCACACACCTAACATGAGGTCACTGTGCGCTCAGAGATCCCAGAAAAAAAAGTCCATAGAACAACCAATTACCTGCAGGTGCTCACTTCTAGAAAATTATTTTGTGATCTGAAAGTTGTTAAGATGGAAGATAAAAAGATCGTTACTGTGATAAGTTTGAAATATCATAAACACCTTGGTACAGGCTTTATAACTTTCTGATGTTACTCATTGAACCTAAAAACACACACCTACCAGTATGGGCGTCTTGCACCGTTGATTTGAACAGACACTTAACAGATTACATAGAAAAACCACAACTAACCTGAGACAGCCAGTCCACACATGTCTTCAAAAATGTGTCACACATGTCACAAATGGGTCAAACTTCACTTAAACATGAGTAAAGCACTTTGTTGGATACATGCTTGATGCTCTGGTGAGGATTCACACCATCAGAGCACACATCACAGTGTGTGTATTGATGTCTTTCATATACTGATGTACTGTATTTTCAAATGTGGTGTCTGGACAATGGTCTTTAGTGCTCTATGGTGCAGAACAATAAACAGACTTCTTTAAGCTGTTGTAGTATCACAACACAGCTTATTTTCTACATGCTATCGTGAAAATGTCAGCACACCTTAATGGGTTTGAGAGAGTGATTAACAATGGGTGTTGGGGGGACAAAGTCTAAGGAAGAGGGCTAAAGGTAAAAATGTAATATAGATAGGAGAGGAGTGGCACAAAGAAATATTGCTTCGGGGATGATATATAAGATCCCAGGACTGTCTTCTGTCATCTACTCTCAGCTGCCAAGCTCCTCTGTGCCAGGACATACCGCTTCTTCTTCTGACTGATCATCTCACTGCTTTCACAATGGAGCCCCATATTAAACGCCAGAGTTCTCAGTTGTTTTCTAGCAGTCCCAGAACTCCACAGGGCTATGCCTACAGTGTCAGCGGAGGTGCAGGCGGCTTTGGAACTAAGATCTCCACCAGCACCTATGGCACAAGGGTAGGCAGCTTGGGTGGCGGGTACGATTACCAGTCCTCGTCCTATTCTGGAAGCCTGGCCATCGGGAATGAGAAGGTGGCCATGCAACATCTGAATGACCGCTTGGCCAGCTACCTGGAGACAGTCAGGAATCTGGAGAAGGCCAACATCACACTGGAGATCAAGATCAAAGAGGCCATTGAGAAGAGAGGGCCCTTGGAGGGAAGGGACAACAGCAAGTATGAAGCCATCATCATGGACCTGAGGGTCAAGGTAGTCAATGGTTCTGTCTGTCATAAAGTGTATACAAGCAAAAGATGTCAAGCATGATTACATGAATGTCACTAGTACTGAGTAAGGAATATTGTGTTCAAAAATATTTTAAATTGTATTTTTAAAATATTATTTTAAAGACATTACAGGCTAACTCTGTTATTATACATCCATTCAACTGGTTTAACAGCATTTATTACCTCTAATCTTTACAGCCATGATGAGCAATGGTGGACTGATAAAAAAAAAAAAAAACATAGTCTCCTTTGTTCTTCTATGATTTATAGTCGTGAATCTCAGACTTTTACATGACAGAATAGGATGATAGAATACGTGTGTGTTTGTATTTCACAGACTTGAAATCACAAAAAATATAAATCTCTTTCAGATACTTCACATGATCAAGGGCAATGCACATCTTGCTATCGCTCTTGACAATGCACGCCTGGCTACAGATGATTTTAGAATCAAGTGAGTGTTCAGTTTTGTATGTAAATTGCTTTTCCATCCAGAAGGAGCATATCTGATTTACAATATGTGCATTTAGGATGGAATCTGAGTTGTCCATGCGTCAGGCGGTGGAGGCAGATGTTAACCGACTGAGGAAGCTTCTGGACGACACCAATATCATTCGTCTGCACCTGGAAAGCGACATTGAGTCTCTAAAGGAAGAGTTGATCACCCTGAAGAAAAACCATGACACTGTGAGCAACATTAGTTAGAAAAGTCTAATAAGATGAAGAGTTTGATTGAGATTGTGGTATCTTTTTAATCATTTACCCCTTATACAGAATAACCCTAAACACCTTGTTCAGGAAATCACTCACTGACTATTTCCTCTTAAACAGGATGTTGCTGAATTGCATGCCCAGATAACTCATGCTAGCTTAAATGTGGATGTTGACGCACCTAAAGGACAGGACTTGACCAGGATCATGGAGGAGATGAGGGCTAAGTATGAGAAGATAGCACTGAAGAACCAGGAGGAGCTCAAAGCATGGCATGATTCTCAGGTACAGCAGGATTTATAGAAGGTGCATGCCAGTGGATGGCACATTTGTAATTTATTGGCTAATTGTTGAAGTGCTGTGTGTGTTTTATGTTGTGTGCAGATTACAGAAGTGCAGGTCCAGGTAACAGAGAGCACAACAGCCCTGAAGGAGGCCACAGGTGTAGTGAGCGAAACTAGGAGAAGGTATCAGGCAATGGACATTGAACTGCAATCAGCACTTAGTCTGGTAAGCACCATTGCGCTGGTTTCCATGATTCAGCGTCGAGATTCTTGCATTAAAAGTTGTTAGTTTCACATGTAAGTCTTTATTGGTATACCCCATTCATTGGGTCAAATATTTCTCTTTGTTTAAAGGGAAAGTATAGTTGTTTTCCAAAGTGTTGTTCTAAGTGTTAAATTCTGTGGGAATTTGTTCATTGTTTAAAATGTACTAACTGTATGCATTAAAAACAAAGCTACAGCCAACATGCTCTTAGTTTAGCCAAGTTAGGGTTAGCTCTCACTGTTTCCAGTTTGTTTATTCGATCTCATTTTGTTTCTCCACTTCATCAGTCAGCCAGGTAATCAAACTTCTCTTTCACCTCTTGATAGAAAGCGTCCTTAGAGGCAACCCTCAATGACATCGAGATGCGTTACAACATGGAGCTGGAGAAGTACAACAGCATCATACTGAGGCTGCAGGAGGAGTTGAGTAAGCTCCGCAATGACATCCAGCAGAACGCAACAGAGTACGAGCACCTGCTCAACATCAAGGTGAAACTGGAAGCTGAGATCGCTGAGTACAGGAGGCTTCTGGACGGTGATGCACCTTTAAAGTGAGTATGTGGACAGGAGATTGAAGGCGCGGGTGACATAAGAGCTTTGTTCTTCCCAGGAACATTTTTGCAAATTTGATTCAAATTAGCTTCATGCAAACATGAAGTGACATTGATATGGAAAGTAAAAACTCATCAAACAAAGTAAAAACATTTCCTCACTTACTTTTACAACTGCTGGAGCATACCAACAAGATACCAAATGCCCTGAGACATAAAATATAGCTTATAAAATATTATTAGTTGTTTTAGTTGTTTTTTTCCTCACAAGAAAGATCAAACCTGAAATTATTTTACTGTTTTATTCTTTTTTCTAGACTGGAGGAAGCAATTGAATCGAAGAAAGTCCAGACCAAAGTAGTGACAGTCACTCAGACTCTGGTGGATGGCAAACTGGTGTCAGAGAGCAAGGACGTCCAGTCTAGTGAACAAGTTGTTTCTGAAAAATAAAACTTTGTAACAAAATGAAAATAAAGAGCAAACAGTAGACCTCTGTGGTTGAGTGGTTGTTTTTGAACAGCAAATAATTACATTCCTTCCCTCTAATTATAATACAGCTATTATTTATGTTCATAAATCATTCTCTTAGAGGAATAGTCTGATATTAGCTGCAGATCTTCTCCTGTAACTGACCATTAGAAAGTTAATACTCTTATTTCCTAAAATGTCAAACTTATATTCTTATAAGTTCTTAGAATCTGCTAAATACACAAAACTGCTGAAAATGACTATAAAGTATATAAAGTTATAAATAAAGTTTTATATATTTTTCATATTATACAACTTAAACTTGCACACATAAGACCACTTTCCTGTTATGCACACACACAATGGTGGCTGTCTGGCCTCTTGCCATCTGCCTCCCACACAGTCTGCAGTGAGTGCGGGAAATTCTTTCAGCTTCTGAGAAAATCACTTTTTGATCTGCAGTTCTTTAGCCCCGTCCAGTTATAGGCAGAACTTTTTTTTTTCCCATGCTAAGTTCAAGCAGATCAGTTCTGCTTTTGATTTGTTTACTTTCACATTAGTCAGACTAATTCCTATGTGGCCTTTGTCCTTAATGGAGATGTGGGGAGCTGGGGATATTTAAGACATCTGAAGATAATAATAAAACCTGAAATCAAGCTTTCCAAATAGCAGCAGTCTTTATCATTAGAGTGTCACGGTTTTTGCAAAAGTACAATTGCAACCCTCTGCCAGATTCTATTCAAGACTGTTTCCAACAACAGCTTGATAAAATGTGCCAGTGCTATGCTGCACATGCCACATCTGTTACTGTGTAAGTTGTACAGGACATTGTGCCTGTTCTAAGTTAGTATTTGTGTCAGTTTCACTATCAGTTGTTAATTGTAAACTCATTAAGGTGTCTTCCCTGATACTCCAAGAAATTATTGCCGGGCTTTGCCATCCCCAGATGTTGTTTATTAAGGCTTCACCAAAAGAAGCTGGACAGACAAACCACAGGAGGGGAAGGGTTTTTTTAAGTAGTGAAGGGGGGATGGTGGGACTCAGATAGATGGGAAGATAAAAGAAAAACACATGCATATCCTGACTGCATGCCTGTGATTCCTCAGTGGGCCCCAAAGAGATCTAGCTGAACAATGCTGCTCTATCTCTCTGAGAATTTACTTTGCACAGTCATGTTACGCATCCAAAACAGTAAAGCGGAGAAAGGAAAACTCTTAACCACTCGCTTGTCCACAAGGGTGCATCCGTCCTAAAATCGGAGTCACTATGGAACTGACCTCTATGCTGGACAGTTGCTTTGTATACAGTATGTACAGTTTTTAGGAGCACAAACAGTTTTCTACAGGGATTGGTGATTTAAGTAACCTGTAAGCTTAGTGTTGCAAGCATTATCAGGAGAGAGAGAAGAGGCGAGAATTACACAGAGGATGAGCTCCACAAAACACAACGAAACATGTTAAATGTCAGATAAAATTATTTTGGCTGGCTCCCGATAAGACTTCATGTTTCAAGGTTTCTTTGTTTCATTAAATGCGTCAGTGGTAAGAACTCCCTTTTCGCTGGATTAATCTAAATAAACATTCCCAACAGGGTTCTCTGAGTTTTTATGCCCTGTATTCATATCAGTACCTCACTTACATGTCATCTGCATTTCATCTTCGGGGGATCCAGTTAGTTTGGCCAAGCCAGAGTACTGAAAAATCATTTTAGTTTCAGTTGAACTTTAGCCTGCATTTCAAAACATTTTGCCCCTTATCACTGACAGTGGGGCAATTGCTTGGAAGGTATCACCTCACAACATGTATGGACATGAAGTGTGATTACAGAAACCAATAACTCTTTTAATATGGGTATGTCAGAATTGTATTACAACAGTTTTCGTGTCAAGCTAGACAACTAACTAGACAAGAGATAACACATTACATTTCACTGCAGCGAAAGAGCTTTGTAAATACATTTTCCATGTTAAAGATTAACTTTATTTACAGTACCCTTTACTGTTGCATCACTCAGAGTGTAGAAAGACTTCAATGAACTGAAATCCGGACCCTTTTATTTAATGTTGACAAGACTTGTAGGTTATAAGCAGTTATCATGAACTAAGACATATTATTTTAGCTGGCCAGAAGCGGTTTATTCAGAACTTTCTCTAAATGAGTCACTCATAACAGGTCAAAGGCCTGAAATACAAACATGGCTCTTTTATCTCCCTTTCCTGTAATAAAACTGTTATCAAGCTTAACATAAACCATGAATCATCTCGCATTCTCACAAGCACACATTCTCAACTTTCCCCTCTAGCCCACACATCTGTTGGGTGTGTCGGGTGTGGATCAGTCACTCATCCAGTGCTCCCAACACACTTGGCCTCCTCCCAGTGGGAATAAATGAGGGGAGAAGTGATGGGCCGGTAGTGGAAAGTGAAGGGTGTGGCGTGTGTTTTGTGTGTGCTGAAAAAAGTTTGAGACTTAGTGACAGCAGCGGGGTAAAAAAGGAAAGGGAAAGTAATGGATGAAACAAAAGCTAGGACAAAAGGAAAAACAAGAGCCTGTGGAATAACAATCAAATAATGTATTAAAGCTGGGGTAGTAGCCCTCTGATTGGCAGAACAAATCATCCTTGTAATGTACATAACAAACTTGCCACAGGAAGCATTCATAAACAAATCATAAAATGAAAATTCAAACAGTGGAGACAAACTATGTAGTTAACGAAAGACTGACTAACCAAGATCTTTAGCTTCTATCTGCATCACAGTCATGACGGCAACTATTTTGTTGTAAATCTTGCACCTACACAACTGGCTGAGTTGTGTGGGTGCAAGGCAGTGGAGAGGTAGTAAAGGAAGATGTGAAAAAATGTGGATGTGAGGTAGAAACAAAGAAAATGAAAAGATTCGTGGATGAAAAGATGGAAAAAAAGGAATGTAAAGTGGGCAGAGAAGTAGGCGGTACAGAGGTCAGATTAAGTAAGAACAGAACTAGGCAGCACGCCCATGGTTTCTCTACTATTTTCATTTTCCAGTCCAATGAGTTGCATGGAAAAAGAGCTGGAAATCCAAGAATTGCCTGACACACTGAAGAGCTGAATTGGCTGAACTTGTTTAGTGACTCATTTGTCTGGTTTCTGTGGAAACCAACCAAAAAGAACTTAGTGACCAGAAAGTAGCAAGCTGTACACCCATAGGAATAAAATGATTACCACCAGTCGTCTGCTAAAAATACAGCTCTCTGGTGTGCATGAATCCAGCCTTAAAACAACAGTGGCAAGAAAATAGTTCAACGTGTTAACAGCATCCTGCTCTGCCCATGATGAAGCAAATATTTAATCTTCATGAAATGGTAGAATAGATTTTTTTCCCCCTTCCAGACAAGTGACCATTTTTCATTGATACACTTGAATCTTGGTATCCGAAGCAGTTTCATTAACCCTGACATTCTCTGAATGAGTAACTAACTCACATTCCAGGGCAAAAGGTGAAAGATTAAAACCGTATGTTGCTCAGGTAAAAGGTCTACAGTAATAGAATAGAATCTTCTATCAGCTGTGATGCCGCATAGTCCATACAAAATGTCACGCAATATTCACAGAGTATGCTATTTTGTATTATCTAGTACAGTGAACAAACTGACAAACAAGCCTCAAATAGTTTTTACAAAACCATAGATTATGTGTCACTTTACTGGGCACGTACTGTAGGGATACCATTTTTTTTTTAAATGCAGAGTTTAGAATAGATTTTAGGGGCTATAATAAATCTAAGGTGAAAAAAAGCAGAGTTTTTAGCAGCATTCACTGGCAAGTATGAACTATAAACTCCTCAAGGCCACAGACCCAGCTCCACCCAAACTTTTCTCTCCAACCTCGTTTACGCCCCCTCTGTCCACAAGATACAGGGTGGCCCATAGTTCTGTGGAGTGAGTGACAGAGCACATTACATTGTCACAAGAAAATACAATGACAATTGTTGAGAAATATACTTTCAAAACTGCGTTTATAATACCATATTGCAATACGCTACAAGCTTAAAACTGCAACTAAAAGTTAACAAAGTTTAGCCACGAGTTAGACCAACTCAGTCTAATTTGTCAAGATTATCCACTGACTTTATACGGTAGTAAACCAATTTTATTAGCAACATGTTTGCAAATGTACCAGAGATACGGGAAAGGCTTATAATATGACCAGCAATAGACATTTAAATTAAATTTACCACACTATGCCAGGCAATAATGTCACAAGTGACCAGGAGCACCACATTCATAGCCAGTAAATACAAGCAAAAGGTAGAAGGCTGAGCATAGACTTGGACAGTGAGTTAGCAATAGTCAGAGCTAGATTCAGCATAACCTGCCAACTGTTGTGAACTGGCTAATAAGAGGACCCAATTGCAGAAATACAATGGGATCAGAGTGCAATTCCCAATATTTTATAACACGAATAATATAGTCTAGCAGAGCAGACTAACAAACATGCAAATGCCAGGTCTAAACAGCACAAACAAAAACCCCCAAAAGAAGGAGAACGAAACTAGGGAACACTGCAAAGGCAGGCAGACTAATGACAGGCTAATCTTACTAGACAACACAATCACGGTCAGGAGTAGATTAAGGATCCAGTAAGCAGTCGGACAAGGTAAGTGAGGTTGGTAAGAGTTTTATTATTAATGAAGACAGTGGAGATGATGCAGCAGATGGTTGTGGACTGAGAACCGGAGGAACAGAAGAATAATTGGTGGTACCAGAAACAAAGCAGATGAGGGAAGACAGGAGCCAAGGACGGAGCAGACGAGGGATGCCAGGAACCAGGAACAGAAGTGGTGGGCCGGAACCAGGAAGTGGCTGACGAGGACCAGAACTGAAGCAGGCTGGTGAGGGCCCGGGACCTGGAATAAAGGAACAGAACAAGGGGCCGAAGAGTGCAGAGCCGGGGAGGTGCAGAACTGGAGCCTGGAGGCGGTGAGTGCAGGTTGAATTGAGAGCCGCAGAACCAGAGAGAGCAGGCTGGTACCGGAGCTGACGGGAGTTGAGCAGGAGACTGGAGACAGTACACCCAGAACTACAGTCCATGAAACAAACGCAAAAATCTCAGAGTGAATACACAAGTGAAAAACACAGGAGGAAAAGTCAGGGGTGCAAACGCAGACAAACAAACAAGAGCAGTGCCAGAAGGAACAGAATATAAAGAAGTGAAAGCAGGTGAGACAGATCATAGCGATCAATTAAGGCGTGAGCAGAGTGAGGGAGAAAACAGGAAGATGACCAAAAAAGGAACTAACCCAGAATGAAGGAAAAAGGAAAAGGTGAATGTTATAACACTAATGACGAGGGGAGAACAGAGAGGGAGTGAACAGGTGTGTCGAAGCAGGGCTGATTGGTAAGTGACAGAGTTTGTATGTATGTGTGAGTATGTATGTCCAGGGAGACTGTAGGGGTGTGGTGAGCTGACAAGTGAGCAGGGTGTTATAATGTAGGTGTGTGAGTGTATGTCAGGATCAGGACTGTAGTGATCAGGTGTAACGGAATAGGTGAAAATAATCAGGGGAAGTGATAAACAGGGTGAAAACTGAAATAAAGAGGACACAGGGGTAGAAATCGTGACAGATCACAGCTCAAGGCCGGAACTAACAAACAGTACAAGAGATGACTGGACTAACAAACAGACTAACTGGAAAACAAACAGAAGAAAATTCTTGAATAACTTGCTTACAAACCGTGGTGAAAAAAGCTAGAGGTCAGGGAAACAGTAAGTGGAGGGACCGAGGCAGACAGATGACACACTAGCAAAGACTAACTGAAAAGGACTAACTTAAATACAAACACAGTGATCATGAAACACACACTAAAAACAACACACCTGAAAACAATTAGACCAGCTGAGACATGCCTCCGGAAGGAAGGAATGAAGGAAACACAAAACCAGGAAACACAAACACGGAAGCTTCTGGGGACTCTGCCTCAGCTGGCTGGAGAAAAGAAATGTAAAAGCCAACTAGTTGGCTTATTCCAAACTAACCAAATTATAGTGTCAGTGTTAGCCTGGAGATATAAATCATAATCATTTGTTGTTCTCATGACCTTAGCATCACAATGAGCTGAGTTCAGTATTAGATAGTTGGCTATGCAATACATTACTGTATCCATGGTGTTGACACATTATGATGGTTATGATCTCCTAAATTGAATTTACTTGAATATTTACATCAACAGCAGGTTTTTACACACAGAGTCTCTACACTGACGCCTAATATTTACCATTCTCCTGCCACATAATGAAACCTAAAGACTGTGGTAATTCTCTGACCTTATCTACTAGTGCCATCAGGCCTGAGATCATGAGTTTATGAGGTCATGTCCTGTATTTTATTAACTTGCATGCTGAGCAACAGCCAAGTGACAACAACTACTGTGTTTGCAACCAAAGTTGTTCAAAATTCAACACCACTATATGAAATGACTTTTGAAGTATGGAAGAAAACCCTGACTGACACAGACTCCAGCTTTCCAACTCAATGTGTCCTAATCAAGTTAATAGAACATAAAAAAAGAGGAACGATGTTGTCCAGTCAGAGCATAGTATATAAATCATGTCGTCAGGACAGCACAAACTAAAACTGCTAAAACAACAGATCAATGAGAGACCAGATACTGCCTCTGCTTTGAACTACATGTGAGAATGCACCTTTAGGCTTTTTAAAGCCTGACAGTGATGAGGATTTTCATCAGAAGTCAGTCACGGGAAATGACTCTCAAATGTAAGCCTAAATGATTTTGTTTATCACCTCATCTAACAAAGAAAACAGAGTTTTTAAAAGTTATAAGGAGTCCTGCTTTGTTCGGTTTTGATATGTTGTGCACACAATGACAGCTCTGGACAAATAAATTTTAACAACCATCACATTATGATTAATGTGGCGACCTCTCTTTCTTAGTTATTCTATTCATTTAGCCTCATATAACCCACTTACAACAGAATCCTGTTGGAGAGTGAGCTCTAATTATGAAGATTGTTTGGGGGATTTTTATGACAGCAGGAATTCCATCACAGGAAGGGAGAGTCATTATTTAAGGTTGAAATGACCCTCTGCCATGCCAAGTGACACACAAACACAAACACAGACACATTCACATGACACAAGCACACCTGTATATTTCATTTTCTTGCACTGGCATAAAAAATGCACATGTAACATAATCTTGACAAATCTTTGGCTTGTTGCCCCATTTCTAAAGTAAATGGGACAGAGGGTGGGAATGAGGAATACAATGGGGGTGTGACTCTGGGAACTGAACTACTGAGGTTGCTAATGTTTAGCAGTAAGCCTACAGGGAACAGAATCCCCACAAACATGGGCACGGGTTGAGATCCAGAATGAATCATCATTTAATATTTAGCGGTTTCCCACATAATGAGTGAATTTGTGTTTGTTTATTACATTTCCCAACAGGGCTGGTGGGGATATGTTTGTTTTGTCTCATTCTGTCTTTACACTGCTAGGAATGTGTTTACATTAAACATTTTAACATAAAAAACTGTTATTATGATTATTGTGACTAGTTATTATTTTTATTATGAAATGGGGAATATCTCACACTGAGAGGCCCATGAAATTCTAATTTCTAAATTATAGTGTTTACACAAAATGCTGTAGGTTGTGTTATTTCTTTTGTTTGTTCATTCCAAAATGACATTTTAAGACTGTTAAGGTACAGTTGACTGAAAAATTGGTTCAGATCAAAAGAACATTATTGTCACAGGCAATGATTACCCTCATTGTTAAAGGAACCAAAGAGTAAAATGGGACCCCTCTTTCTCTGTAGTCAAAGTGACGCTATTGTACATCAATCCATCATAGCTCCACACCCTCACTTGACTTTTTTACACAGGCAAAATCAGATTACTTCATGCTTAGGTATTCATGTAATTTTACACAGAAGAAAAGAACAATGATGTTTTCCATTAGCCTTTATCTTTATCGTATTGAGTTCTGAGATTAACACTCATACAATTTCTTCTCCTGGATTATGTAAAATACTGAAGTAATTATGTCCACAGACGTTTTTCATTTAAGTCATGTTTTGGCTCATTGTTTTGGGTTTCTATGCTCATAACCTCTGTATATATTCGTCTGTGTGTAAAACCACAGGTAACTGTGCAAACAGTAATCTGAGTGGCTGGAAGTTAAACATTACCAAAAATGTTGCATAGCAGTTGGTGAAGGTGAAGGCGAGTGAATGTTGAGCTTACATTTGTCATGTGGCCTGTACTGTTAATAAAACATTATTTATACTGTATACCAACTTCCATGCAGGTTCATGTTATATAAAATACTTGATGAATGATAATACCTAAAAGGAAAAAAATTGAAAAAGGAAACTCATGCAAATGAAAATTCATACCAATAGATAGAGTGTCGAGACAAACAGTATAAAAGCAAAACTTATATATAAAAATATATAGAGGCAATAAAATATGATTAAATCAAAAAAGTAATCACTAAATTTCAATAACAATATATGCACAGCTACTCCACAGAAACACGAGTTAGTCCCCAAGCAAGTAATTACCATGTTAATGTAAAAAGGCATTGCTGTTGTTTGACATGAGAGATTGTTTGGCCTCTTATTCCCACCATTAAAACGCTAAGAAAGGCTTTGTTTGTTCTTCTTTGTGAAAGTTCTTGGTCTTAAATGAAAATCCTCAGCATTCCTCTCATGAACAGTTATTGTCTTTGAAAGCCTTTACTTGCATATAAATTCTCAGATAAGAAAAGACCCCCGGGGGCCCTCCTGACAACATTATTTACCCTGGATTTTTTGGAGGGTTTGGGTATTTACTAAAAAGGAACTAACTCAAAGCCAGAGAGAAAGTGAACAGTTAATAATCTTACTGGCTGGTGTTTGTACAGTTGTAGGTCAAAGGTGAGGTTCATTCACAGATCCTGTTGCAATGAGTTTGTGCGGTTGCCATGGCAAAACAGCAACAAGAAGAAACTGTCCATTTGTATGCAAAACATTGCAGGATATAATGACTCTTCAGGTGTTATTTAGGTTTTACAGAGAGAAAAGACATGAGTACAACAGCTGACTCTCACCTGGAGGCGTGACTGAATAGTTTTATGTTTTTTTTATATTCAGGCAGTTAAATTAAAAGTGCATGTGTGTGTAGTATTCTGTCTTCTTGCGTCTTGTGCATTTCTATCTGCCTGACAGTCCATCTACAGTGTTACCAGAGGTCATCTATTGTGTGTCATCACACCAGCACTGCCCCATAACCTCGCAAACATCCAGGAGGGGCATGACTAAGCTGTCACAGTCCCATGCAGACCAGTCATGCAGGACAGGTTTTCCACTCCTAAAGTTGACACACACCAGTGAACCTCTGGCCTTTCTCTTAGGTACCAGTTTCTTTAAACCTCCAAGCTATTAATAAAAGTCTGAATATTTGCTCTGGGATTATATCTTAGGTACACTGTGTATTAACTGAGTAAGACTACCTCAGCTGGGTCAAACTTTACACCACACTTCCACCCTTTTCCCTATTCTTTAGCACATCCTCTCCAGTTGAAGGGTTGTTCCCAAGAGAGCCACTTTTAGCAGTACTAATATACAGGAAGTGCCACAGTTTGTTCCTCCAAGTACTATACAGGACATCCTGCTGGATTTCAGTAAACATTACATGGCAGCACACTCTTCAAAAATGTAACTTTCATTTTTGAGACACATGATAGTCAGTTATTATGCAGATAATAGGACTATGTAGCCAAAAGGTATAATCTCGCTTATTTACTTCTTGCAAATATTAGCATTTCACTCCCCCTTGTGCCTGTGGTGTTACAGAGTAAATCACAAAAGTCCGATCATAATATCTGTTTCATAGCGTTTGTATAAGACATTACGCAAGACACAAGAAAGCAAATAAAATTCTCGACATGTCATACCCTAGGAGAAAAATCTACTGTTTATAAATCCTGATTTAATCATCAGGATCTAAACTATTTCCTTGATGAATATGTACAAAACGGGCTTCTCAGGGAGCCAGTGCATGCCTGTGAGTTTTGCCAGTGGTAGGTCAAGGAACAGTAATGCAGCTCACTGCTGAGTCTACAAAGCTGCTTCCCAGCAGCTGGTTTATTTGACCTACCCTTACAGTGATATGACCAAAAATGGTCTGAGGAATACAGGCTTTATCTATCTGTTACAAAAGACTGCTAAAGGTTACCAAAGGAGCTTTGGAAAGATCTATCAGAGCTGAGTGAGGTGGAATAAACTGGACGGAAGGTAACAAGGGTTTTATTTAAGTGCATGTAATGTAAGCAGGTGATCATTTACAGCACCCAGGTAAACGACAAGACCTTCCTGAACTCGGGTATTTATTAACTTGTCTTTCTGATACAATGTGGGAATAAAACACTGTGAAAAAAGAAACTTTATCTGTGATGGCAAACATTTACAGCTCTGGAGATTATCTTTACTGGACAGCTGTGGTAGATTTAGTAGTAATGCATAAACTGGCTTGGCTAGGTTAACATTAAAACCAGGTGCTGATTGTGCCCTCTCTAATCACTGTGGACGTCCTTTTATAATGAGGAATACGTTCAAAAGACTGTGACGGATTGAGGCAGAGTGAGAGGAAACTATTTCAAATTACAGTAGACAGCTTGATCATAGCCTCTTAAAGAGCATCAAACTTAGAGTCTTGGCCCAGATACTTTGTTGTTATATAAGCAGGCTAAAGAGCACTCTGGTCTTTCTGTGGTCTTTTGGGCCAAGTTTGTACTTCTGGATACAGAAAGGGCTGAGGCTATGTAAGGGAGACTCCTGCAGTGATTTCATTTTAAAGGAATCTTTTATTTTGGTCAAGTGAGCACACTAAGTTGACCCTGTAATGTTTTGTTCTGACTTCACCTAATCTGGTATGCCTCTGGGGATTTGGCTCACCTTTGCATAACCACAGCTCATCCTGTACTACTTCAGTTTAGCCTGCCTAGGTTAACAACAAGCCTTCCTCATAAGAGCAGAGAGGAGACTCCAGCTCCGGTTGGTAATCCCCACAGGAAGACTGTGAAATGAATAACTATGTATTTGGTTCTCTTCTGATGCAAAATGTGACTCAGAGTGTGAAACAGATATGGCTGCGCTGACATTTTTGATTCAGTGCCAGATGATCTCCCAGGCTACCAAAAGCAGATGTGTGTCTGCATGGTCCACCACTGTGTATTAGTTTTGGTTCAGATTTTTATAGTGTCCAAATTAATCCTAATTTCTTCTTTGCTCACTTGTCTTTTCTTGTTCAGTTTTTTTTAAAGTGTGAGTCCAATTATGCTAGTGAGGACACTTTCAACCACTACTACTTGTACTTTATTATCCAAAGCTCATTAGGTCAAAGAATCTCTCTACACAAAACTCCTTCACTTGTAGAAGCAACTCAGTCATGTGAAATACTGTACTGCAGTTGTTTTGACAGAGCAGTAATCACATACTGTATATGGTGTTGTTCTGTGTTCATCTCCAGCTCATTTTTGTGTCCACCAAAACCTAAGATAAATATCAGCTTTTTTTTTTTTTTTTTGCTTTTATTTATTTATTTATCTATTTATTTATTTATTTATTTATTTAGCAGTTTATCATTTTGTTCACAACCACCTCTTTGGACAAGGCAGCCTACAACGTCAAGTTCTGACTCAGCACATCATCTTGGGAATAATTCTCCAAAAGTATGATACAGACATGGATACATCACGATTTTGTGGAATTTATTTTCAAAATCTTCCAGTGCTGGCTGAAGGAGAGAAAGGGAAGATCTTGCCTGAACCTACACTATATGTGATGCACGTGGTCGTGTAAGGGGACACTCTGTTCGGTTGGATTAAAAGGGCCCACACCAGGTGGGCACTGACAATTTTCTCTTCAGCTGCTGGTGTAAGAACCATAGAGTGAAAGCCCAAGGGGCTGCACACTGAAACAGAACTCAAACTTTGTTCTGTAGGACCAGCCACCGACTTCCTCACTCACTCGCAGACCTTTGCATTAATACATCATAACTCTATGTATCAAATGTTGACATGCCTGGTTTATAAATACAGTTGATATACATGACAAAGCAATAATATCTGACGCTCTTGGACTGAGAATCGGCCACTTGGGTTTATCAAAGCTTTATCCCTGATATGCACGAAGTGACATAAGTAATTGTAGCCGGGAAACCAGTAGGTGGGACTCTCCATGAGAGTGGAGAGGAACACTTAGTGTCGACCAAAACAGGAAGCTGTGTCGTTCTCACTGCAGCACTTAAGCATGTGTTGTTTCCTAAATATTATGACTGTTTTGTCAAAAGTAAATATTTTAAAAAATGGGTCAGAAACATTATTTGTTGAATGTTACTAGAGATGTCGAAACGAGGTCTCGTGGACCTGTGAGAATAAGTATGGTGTCCGGCCAGATTCACTGAATTTTGTTAAATTCTGCATCCATTGTGGCATACAAGTTGTACAGGACCTGCAAATGTAGGTTTTCTGACTTTGTGTGGCCTTTATTTTTAGCGAAGAGCCACCACACTTTTTTTTTGTAATATGTTATAATGTTATGTAATAATGTACCATTATGTTTGGTAATAGCTCAACAATTGTTTGTTTGTTTGTTTGTTTATCTCTATCTTTATTTACCACCAGGCTACATGTCAAAGTGTCCCTGGACACTAAACCCCAGACCCTGACCCCAGACCCTGTCAACAAAGAATTTCCCCAAGGAGATTAATAAAGAATCTATTATTGCATTGCATGTCATGATTCACACTTCAATCGGATTAGATTACCTAATCAACAGTAAAAAGACCTACGTAGTATCTGCATTCTATAGATACTATCCCTGTGTTTGTTTTGTTCTCATTCTTCTCCATTGCTGGTCAGGATTATCCTGAAAAAAATCATTTTGCCAGCAGCTCTTATGGAAATCCTTAAATCCTAAAATTGGCACTCAGAGCTTATCCTATGAATTGCAGAGACAAAAAGACATATGTCTTAACATAATAGTATGGGACCTCACCCAAACTCATACTAACAACCCATTCAAAATAATCTGGAGACTGAGGACAGGATAATTCCAACCCATCCTTAAGTGAGATCATTGTCTGCTGTCTCCAGACTTTAGAGCCCTGACCAAAGCCTGGGCATGTCAGAAAACAACACAGAGATAAGGGATACTAAACAAAGTCGAAACAAAGTTGCGTCTCACTACTGTGTCTGGGATCAGATGAAAAGAAACTATAAATCTCTGAACATTCTCAATAGTTTCATTATCTCTACCCACAGTGAATCCAGTTCTAATTATGTGACTAAAACAAGGTTCAAATAATTGTTTAAGGTTGTGACTCAAATGAAACAACAAGAATGTTTAGGAAGTCTTTCAAAATTTATGTTACATTTTTCATTACCTTGCTCCTTCCTCCCAGTGACATCATTGTATGATACTATAATCCTATTAGCTTTTCTCAACCTGCCGGTGATGTAATACAAAAACATGGTGGATTACATCAGCTGCACAAATATTTAAACTTACCACTTATAACTTAAACTTTGACGGTTATAATAGAATGCTTTATCGGGTTTAGGAATTAAATATGTTTTTTTAAGGGCAGTAAGGAATGACAGGTATTAGATTGATATCATAGATAAATAAATGCAGGGCTAAAATGGGACATCAAATTTCTCCATTCTCTTATTCATGTCTTTCTTCACTTCAAGCAGAATATTATCAAAACAGACAAGTCTGTAAGCCAGACTGCTGGAAAACCTCAAGAGACATGTTTTCTTGCCAAGTTTATGAAAGAAAGCAGAGGCAGAGGAGGGGTTGAGAGAGATGAGAGGGAAAGAACAGAGTTAGAAAAGGTGAGATAAAGGACAATATAATTATTTTTGCTGTTAATTTTAGGGATTTGGTCCATCCATAAGCCTTTCACATGAACTGTTTCATATGGTGCAGAAAGAAATGGCAAACAAGCTGTATCTCTGCAAGTAATCACTCAGAAGCCACACCTAGGATTATGGCAACACTCTGTCAGTTCTCATATTCATTTCATCATACAGTTCTGATCTGTTTACTTTTACTGTATGTATCTGTCATGTTGTAATACCTTCTAATAATTAGAATAATAATAGGTGCGTACTTTACTTGCTATAATCATCCTTTCTCATCCCACTGGCTATGAAAACAGCTTTTTCTAAAGCCTCCAGGTAAAATCCGCAGTTTCTGTTCTGTACACAAATGTGTACAATTGTGTTTGTAAAGCTAATATGAGGTCTGAATAGGCTGAATTAAGACTATACAATGTGTCCCTGTTACGTTGCAAAGAAGAACAGTGACAGAAACAAGGAATTTTTTAAAAAGCTGCCAAATTTATATGGCTAATTTGGAAACATTAAGTCTAATATTGTCTTAAGAATAATCTCTCCTCTACTTGATTCCCAGTTTACACTGAAACTACATCACACTCAGATTCAGCCTGACGAATAGTCCTAGATTAATAGCTAAAGGACTAGAAGGATTCCTTGGAGCTGGTTAACATGGAACTCAACTCACATTTCATGACCAATTTAAGTAGAAAAACAGGAAATTGCAAACAGTGCCATGACTTTTACTGTGAAGTAAATGTGTATTTTCAGAGAGTCCGGATTATTTCTTTTTGTAGTAAATTAACACAAAGAGAATCAGCTCTCCTTTTTATTATGTCCTTATTTAACCAAAATTCACAGAAGTACAAAATCATGTCGTTTCACTGAGCAGTAATCAAATAACTGGCTTGTTTTGTTTGTTATCCTGCCAAAGTTCACAGTAATTCATATGTTTTACTCTTTATGACTGCAACGCTAATGAGCATCTCTTTCTGTCATTTTTATGTAGTGATAAACCAGCTGGGTTTGTGCAAATAGGACAAATCCTCTATCAATCATGCTCCATCAGCTTCTCTTATGTAATGCTGAAATCATTCAGTCATTTCTGTGATTTCAGACAATTGTGCTTTTAAAAATTAGGTTTATATTTAAACATGTCTCAATGTATACACGTACACACATACAAATTGTACCATTGGCTCTCTCAGTGAATTATAAATGTGTCATGTCATTGTTTCACTTCCAAAACCCACACAATACCTCCATTCAGATTCTAATACCAAGATATTCAGTAAAACCTTTAGAACAATTTAACTGATTCAGTTGTTCTTAGCATCTTAGCAAGAGCACAGCCTACCTCGCCTGGAGGGAGTGAAGTTTTTGGGCATATTTGAATTTCTGAAAGGCTCTCAGTTCTTCTCGGCATCTCCATGTTGAGGAATCTAAGTGAGGAGTCTGCCAGGAACCACACAGTGATCCCTCTCAAATCAAGCCATGTTTCACTCCAGAGGGATAATCACATTGACATTTGCAGCCAGGCTCTAATGGACATACTGTAGTGTAGTGTAGTAGCACTCACACTGCTTTGCCTCTGATTCAGTATAATGATGGTTAAAAGAATATTTGTGCATTTTGTGCTACAAGAAGGACTTTATTGATATCTGTTGGGAAATAACTGCGTCCCCACTGATGATGATGTAAATTCTTGCGAATCCATTCCATTTGCATAGAGGTTGATGAGAATGTTTCTGGTCAGAGCACCAAAACAATGCCCTGAAAGGTTACACTACAGACTCCATAAGGGACTCTATATACCCTCCCTGCATTGTTTTATCGCTATGTTTCAATCTACTTGGCATCACATGTATGTTATTTGAACCAGTAAAAATTGATTAGTGCAGC
>OMLM01011254.1:41717-60239 GCA_900302695.1 Helostoma temminkii | reverse complement strand
TGGACAAGGCAGAAAACCATTGCAGGTGACGACCTCATAAAAGTAATGAGAGAATGCTATGAGCATGCTAAAGTTAAATGTAGCTACTTTTAATATGCTAATTTATAATAAAATACATATTCCTTTTTAACACCATTTTGTTGACTAATTAATTCTGTATTTGTTTTGTTATAATTTCAATGCCTCCAGTATTAGTAAAATGTTGAAAATAATAAAAAGACAGAGAAATCACTGAAGGAGAGTGTGTTCACTGCCCATTAAGAGTCTTATTTTCTGACCCCCTCTTTTATTATTCAAACACTGGAGCTGAAAATGTGTTATTATATTGTCTAGACAGCTAATTCTTTAACATTGCAATAATGTTTTTGTGCTCTCATTATATAATCAGTTTCTCCACAGATTCATTATTAATTATAAATATTACAGTAAATTACAGTATTTATAATTACTCAACATGTGTCAGGCTCTACACTCATCATGGACACACACAACACTGAAACCAGAGTTTCACTGCTCTTCATTCTTGTTCAACCTGAGCAACCTTTGTGCTGCAAAGTTTGTGCCACTTTTAAATTGAACTGTATTGTTCCGTCACATAAAGGTGTTGATTTTATTGTGCAGTCTTATTATGAGAAGAGTCCTTGTTGTTTCTGTGTTGGATAAAATGGCCTGATTAAAGCACAATCTTTGATTAATTCTACTCACTCCACTCCAGCTTCTCCTACTCCTTCTCCTTTAATGTCATTAAAATACATATTTAAAACTGCAATATGGAATTTAAACATGACTTGCAATCAATCTGTGACCTGTCCCCCTCTCTGTTTACCTGCTTCTCTTTGTTCTTCTACCTTAAGCTACACTCAGCCATGCTCAGGATTTGGCACTACACAAATTAATAAAATTTAATTGATTTGAGTGGCTAGGACTTGCTCTAAATATGATTTCCATACAGTATGTTACCACCAAGTCTCTAGGATCTTCTAACCGGGATTTGTGTTCTTGTTCCTCACTGCAGTCCCCAAACTAAAGGCAACAGTGCCTTTGGCTCCACAGTTCTGATTGTATCTAACTAGAAGGCACAGTGTGAGCACCTAGAAGGCTGTGGATATATGGATATAAACGTTATCAACATTATGTCACAATAGAAGAGTAATGTCACTATGACTTGTCAGTCGCAGTCCAGTGTGAAGAGTCTTACCTTAGATGTGACTCTCAGCTCTGAATGACTAACACTTACTGTGGTATATGAAGAGGGAACACTGCTTTCAGTGGGAATGACAGTTTGAGTGAAAACAGTGGTTCAGTGAAGTGAGTTTTATTAGAGAGGGTCATTCCTTCAAGTCAAACACTACAGTGCTCTCACAGCAATCCCATCTTCAGCCCTGAGAGCCTCTGAGCCCATTTCTGCTCATTCATTCGCTTTCAATCATGTACTTGTTCATAATGTCAAAGTAATTGAATCTTAATGTAATACCAAATGGCAGCTAAGTATATAGAGGAGCTGCTTTTAGCCCTCATACCACTGTTACACAAGATGCAAACTTTGAAATAGAAGATCTGCAAATTCAGAAACCACCAGTGAGGGGACTGTTTTTTTAAATAATGATTAAAAAAAGCTTTGCAGTAACTCAGAACTTGGATACACACAAAAACTGAAATAATATATCAATCTGCTGTTGGCTTCAGATAACTTACTGTAGGCTGAATAGTTGCATACATGCATCTCACTCAGCCACAGGCAGTACTCTCAGTCTTTGTGGACAAGGTAGTGACAAGTAGTTACACTTTATGTACAAAGCACCTTATGTAGACATCAGGCTAGTATCACGAATAGCAAAGGACAACGGACCAAGTCAGTGTAGTAGTAGTCAGTGCTGCAGTGTGGTCTCTTTGTTCCAACTTGCGTGTGATAATAACATCTGTGCTTTACAGACAGTCGTGCCTTCATCAGCAGAGCCTGCTCACTGCTGAGTGGCTGCAGAGCTCCAGACCTCAGCAGGTTGTGATGATGTACAGCACAGGTGATGTGTGTCTGATTAGAATCACCTAGGGATGTTACACCAATGCATCGATGTGGAAGTTCTCCATCTGTTCCAATTATTCATAAGGCTCTAGAATTGCATGTGAAGAAATCATCTATTTTCTAAAAGCCTTCACAGTGTGTGCAGACTCCAGATTAATCTCTCAAACACACTACTATCACAGTTCAACATAGCCTTTGTGTTAAATAAAATAATCCAAATAATCCATAACAAGATGTTTTGTTGATTAGTACATTCAAGAAGTACATTCAAGTATACTATTAGTACACTTCTTTTAAACTAAAGTATACTTTACGCATACTTTTTATGTACCTATCAGAGGTAAACTAAAAAGTGGGCCACTTTAGTCCCAGGAAGTATTAAATAGTATACTAGCAAGTACATAGAAATAAACTTAAACTATACTTATTAAAATAAACTACACACTAATTTTTTGTAAGGGAGGTGACAAAAACATGTTTCTGTGTTCCTGCATGTTAATGTGCTGAATCTATTCCGATCTAATCTGAGATCAGTGATTCTTGCACTTAAAGAAAGATTTTCCATTTTTACAAGAATCCTGGCACAATAATAGAATGAGACTATAAGGAACAAGGAATTAATAACTAATAATAAGAAGAAAGGTGAACTTCAGAAATTATTCATAACCTTCGCTGCTGGAAAGTCTCCATCAATCAGACCTTTATGGTAGACTGGCTACGTGGGCAGATGTGTGACAGCCCATTTGAAGTTTGCCAAATGGTAGTTAAAGGACACGGAGCATGAAGAAATAGTTTTCAGTTTTTTCTGAAGCCTCCAGTCGTACATTCAGAACAAGGTGTACACTAAAGTAAGGTCTTCTTTGTTACTGGAGTTCAGAGTAAATATTTGAGGTACATTTATCTGTGTACCAATGCCGAGGTACAGATAATCACGGTACCACTGTACTGCCTATTTAGCTATAAACCTGAAACATCGATCTATAATACTGAATCAGAGAATGGCTTTACCACATTTACCACAAGATATCAACAACATCTCAAAGTCCTTTTCCCTCCTAAACTAATGTTGTCAGGTGAAGACTAAGCTCTAATCCTCACTGTCTGAAACACAGTGAAATCCATAATACATATACAAGTTTTTATACCCATTGTACATTATGTGGTCCACAGCTGAAAGGCTACATAGCAATTGAGGTAACACAAATTGCTTTCTCTGAGTTACTAACAGATTCAGACTCAATTAGAAATCAGTATAGAAAGTAACACATAAAACAGACAGGTCCAGACAAAGACGTACTCCAGAGCTTGAATCACAGCAGCTGTGTGGTTGTAGCTGAAGAAAGCCTGAGGGGTGCTGAAATGATGGCATGCTCATTGCTTTCTCACTGAGGGGAGTGTGCTGAGGTCACAGTGTTCCACTGAGATCTTCACAATTACAGGTAGCTGTGGGGGCATCTTCTAATGAGGCAGGCTTTTCTCTCGAGCACATCATCACATTGTCTAAGTGGATTCCGGATTAGAGATATGGGAGATAAAAACAGACCAGGGAGCTGGTCTTGTTGAGCTACAAAGAAAAAAAAATGTGTGGTTAAGAGTGTTAGAAGATGTGTTTGACCTTTGTAACCATTCTGTCCACTAATGAAGAGAGTAATAATAAGCTTAAAGATTAGCTTGTAGTTGATGAAGCATATGTCTGAGGGGAGCAGTCACTGTGAAAGTGTCAGTGTAGTCTTTTGTTCCTTTTGTCCAAATGTCTTGCTCCTATGTCTCCAGTGTTCGTGAAACATTATATATTTTGAACCTCTAGTCTGAAACTGCTCCAGATCATCCACTTATATTCTACATGTCCTATAGTGAGCTCAGCACACTGTTGATACAGGTGAGTGTACACTGTAAAATACACAGAACTCTAGTTGAATCAATTATACTTACTTAAAATCAGTCCTTTGTCAAAGTTAGTACCCCTCTTTTGATTCTGTGTTTTTTGTGTAAAAAATAGCTAGCCCTGGCCCTCAAGGGCCACTGTCCTGCTTTCCAACAATCCCTGCATTTACAGCATCTGATGGGCTGAACACACCCGATCCAGGTAATCAGCTGTAGGTAAGGCACGAATAGTTGAAAAAAACAACCAGGACAGTGGCCCTCGAGGACCAGGATTAGCCACACCTGCTGTATGATGCTATCAGTCTCTCACACTGTTGTGGAGCATTTTTTTTAACATTGATTCTGTCCATTAAGGGATTTGGGGGTTCACTTATGCAAAATATTCCAACACCTTGTGATTTTTTAGCCACTCTGATGTAGCTTCACTGGTATGGTTTTGATCATTGTCCTGCATACATTCCCCGAGTCCTGTGGCCGCAATACAAGCCCAAATCATCACCCCTCCACCAGTCTGCTTGACAGTGGGTACGAGGTGTTTCTGCTGAAATGCTGTGTTTGGTCTTTGCCACTTAAGTCTCATATAGGACATCGTTTAACAAGTCTATGACTTGTTCAAAAGAAGTTTTTAGACAGAAGAAGCTTTCTCCTGGCAACGCTTCCAAACAAATTGTACTTGTCCTGGACTTTACATTTACATTTACATTTAGTCATTTGGCAGACGCTTTTGTCCAAAGCAACTTACAAGTGAGGTACAAAACAAGCAAAACTCTAAGTCAAGGAGAAAAACTAAAGCAAAGCAAAGTACTAGCAGGAGAAGTGTGTTCATTTAATGAAATATGAGTGCAATTTTTTTTTTTTAAGTGCATTTTAAGTGCAAAGAAAGTTGCGGAAAAGTTCTGTTTTCAGCAGTTTTTTGAATATTGGGAGTGAAGTTGCTGATCGTGTAGAGTTGGACAGTTCATTCCACCATTGTGGAACCACAGAGCTGAAGAGCTTTGCAGTGGATTTTTTGTTCTGTGACGGAACCACCAGATGCCGTTCATTGACAGAACGCAGTGGTCGGGCAGGGATGTAGATCTGAATGAGTGAGTTGAGGTAGACCGGTGCAGTTGAGAGTTGCACTTAAACATTTAACATGATCAGTGGGACCTGTAGGGTCTGAGATGTAGCTCTCAAGAGTTGTTGTGCTTCTCTGAGCACAGCACGGGCTGACCTTGGGATAAATGTGCTGTGACGTCCACTCCTGGGAAGATTGCCAGCTGTCCAGAACACTTTCTACTTGTGAATAATCTTTCTTACTGTCAAACGTTGACCTTTAAATTGTTTAGAAATGGCTTTATAACCTTTTCAGATTGATGTGCACCAACAGTTGCTTCTCTAAGACCATTGCTTATGTCTTTCCCTCCTGTTTTTGTGTTAATACACACCTATATGTTCCAGACCAGCAAACTGCCTAAACATCAGCTTTTATAGAGTCTGCACACCTGCTGATGATCAGTTAATCAGTTAAACCTATACTCTAATATCTTAGAGAAGCAGTAAGAGGACACTTAGTACTGCCTGCATGTTTGTTTTTTTGTTTGTTTGTTTTTTTTGGCTTCATTTTTGTTAAAAACGACAGAGAAAAATGTAAACTGTGTTGTTTGTCTGAAGCTGTATTTACCTAATACTAATACTCAAAGAAAAAAAGAATTAAAAGAAGCCTTCCACTTCCATAACGCTTGACATCAGACAGTTTAGCAAAAAAACTCATGTTGGGCATGTTGGTCAGACTTCGCTGCCAGCAGCATGCAACACACAAAAATATATACGCAAAAAGCCTTAACCCTTTAAATAAGCATTTAGCCTATAGTAACAAAAAAGATGCAATTTTAACAGTGTAAACCAGACCCCAGGGAACATTGTTATGATTTTAAAATCATAAGTATCTTATAAGTATTGATGTAGCAGTATAAACTGTGATCAGATGCATCCCATTTCATTTTTCATGAGAGGAATCTAGAACTTGACTGGACTACTTAACTTATTAGGCATAGTTTAGAAAGGCATATAGATATGTACATATAGTTCCATATTTTATAATGCAACATAATAATGGACAAAAAGCAAGCCATGATCAGGACATGGGTATAATGTCATTTGTAAAGCTTTGACTGTTCCCAGGAGCACAGTGGCCTCAGTAATTGAAACAGTGTGTGAAACCACCAGGACTTTTTCTATTGCTGGACACCAAGTCCAAGTGACTAACTGGACAAAGTGGAGACCAGGAACCCCATGGTCACGCTAGCAGATAATCAGAAGAGAGGGTAACCTGGCAGAAGGATGACAGAGTGGTTAGATAAAAGGCATAGTCTTTTCACAGTTTGTCTTTATGCTGTCATCCTCCTTCAAATTCAGTTTGACAGAGATCCTGCAGTCTGATGACACTTCTCATCACCTGGCTAATAGCATCCCTACAGTGATGCATGTATAGGATAAACTGCTTTAATCCAGCTATGAGAAGCCTGTAGAGTCTCGGCTGAAAACTGCAATTACTGCCACAGGAACTTTCACAGTTTTCATGAGTACTTATGCAAATGAGAGGTTTAATTTACAAAACAGTTTCAAACAGTTTTTACTTTCTCATTGTGAGTTATTGTGCATGGATTGATATAATGTGAAGCAACTGGACATATAATAGGAGTGTGAGATGATGAAGAGTGTGGTTTAGTTAAAAGTATGATGCTAACCTTATCTATCTCCTTTCATATATTCATTTGGCAGAAATAAGTGCCTGTTGTGGTTGAGTGGGTGCCAGCTGTGCCTCACACAGCTGGATAAGCAAAATAAAAAACGGGGTTGCAAATTTTGCCAGTTCTGAGGTTTTCTTGTGGAGTGTAGACCTTTGATTCAGTGGTTCTTCAGTGTGGATCTTCACAGACATCCATCCTTTGACAGGAACAGGACACACAGTAAAGTCTCTTTACCTTTCCTTTTAATCTTTGCCATGTACCCCTTCATCTCCCTGTATGCTTCACTCTCTTCTGTCCTTTATTTATCTATCTTAAACCCAAAGTTTCATATGCTCTAAGCCTCCCCCTTCATCCCAGCTCATCAGGTATTCCATCCACAGAACTTGCTTTGCTGCTCAGGCCCTTAGGCATTTCTTCTCCTACATGATTTATCGTCCTCTGTGGCTGCTCTCAACACTCCGGTCCTCATTCTTCCACTCCCCTCCCAGCTCTCCTGACAAGAAGAATATAAGCAAACTTCCACCAGTGGGATATTATTGTACAGTTTGCTGAGGTGGTAAAGCAGCTCGCTGTTTACTCCCCTGACATGAAGGACACGAATGACGTCCCATATGGGCTTCGGTGTTTGTTTTGTAATTAACTTGTCATTTCAACTCAAAAGTTTTGTTTTCCCTTCCCAGTAAAAGAATTTATAATATGTCACAGCAGAGACAATTGAATATTTACCATCAACTCAGAGAATGTGTGAGCTGCCCTGAGATCTGAAATCTAAAGTTAGACTTTCAGTCTGCATGAGAGGAAGGGAAAATAGCATAATGTGTCCAGGGAAGGAAGACAAATTCATTAGAGAAGCACCAACCCAGCTCAATAACTTGGCGTGCCAGCATGTTTTAATCACTATCAGTGTAATTAGAAAGGGGCACAGTGAGGCATGTGCAGGTTTTCCCGTAATAAGAGATGAGGGCAGTGCCAAATTTCTATTACAGAAAACACAGATACTCTCCTGGATAAGGTCTTTGATGCTACATGCACTAATACACTCCCTGCTGTGCCTGAGCAACACCTTCCCCTTTCACTATTCTTTTCCTAAATGATGGATTAACAGTATTCTAAGTCTAGTCAATACTTGTAATTCACTGTAAACTGTGTAGGGCAAATAGAATTCTTCAGAGATGCTCATTTTTATGCCTAAGCCATTTCTAAAGCTAGGATCTAGATGAGAAGTAATTCTGGTAAAGTATATCACAGCTTTATGCCAGCAACAATAACACTAACAACAGTTAGATATTAGAGTGGAGCGCTCAGGAATCACATTTAAAAGGAAAAGGTTCCGAGTTTAGGTCCATGGCCTAAACTCTTTCTATCGGTCTCGGAAGTTCTAATTGAAGATAAGCACTGTCTGGATAACTACAGGGCAATACCCTTCAACTGGATGGTTTTATAGATAGATATAAAGTGAACACCAATATAGATTTAGAGAGAACAGAACCACTGCATATGCAGTAATGGAAATGGTGATAAAAATGATGAGTGTTCCTTTGGTAATGCATACATATACAAAGGGTGTTTGACATAATAGGTCACAAACTATTACTGAGAAACTGGAGAAGAATGAGTAGTTTAGTGGTGGCTGTGTGTGACCTTAGTAAATCAGGCCCTGAGACCAGCCTCTGATCAGTATTAATTGTTGATCCTGAGAAAGTAAATGGGACCAAAAACAGCAAATAGTTAGAGCAGAGAGGCAGCATGACACAGTAAATCCAGCTGGAAGGTGTCTGGCATGAGAAGTCTTCTTTTGGCAGTGCACTGTATTCAACAAAGCAGTCTGGCACAACGCTGGATTAATAACAATCCAGAGGAGTGGGTGGCAGGTCATAAAGATTTTCAGTGCTCAGCACTTACTATAAATGTTCTCCTTTTGTCTTAGAGAGACTAATCTCTTTATGGCACCGACTGTTCTTCCTTCTGCCAACGTTCAACATAGCAGAGCTTTAGACACAGGCTTAAACCAACATGCTGAGCTCACTGGTTCATGTCATGGCGACATCCACAACCACTTAATAAATTTCAGTTTGTGATATGATGTATGAATATCTATATTTAATATATGTATATGCTTCTGGTCAGCAAGTTGTGGTTTACCTTCATCTCTGTGGACACGATATTACTACAAATTACACACTAGTAATGAAGTGGATATATTTTTAATTACACATGTTCCCTATAAAACTAGACTTTTCACAGTGAGCCATTTCCCCAGAAAAAAGTATGGTTAACCCTCTGGAGTCTCAGGTAAATTTGGCTGTTTTTACCTACTTTTTCATTTTTACGTACTGTATTAACAAATTGGCCCTCAAGAACACACAGGAAACATAAAATGTTTTTTGTTGTTTTCTGTGCTTGCCAGTACCTTCTGCATGTAGAGCGCTCTCTGCATTTGTCTGGTTTTTACCGTTTCTTCCAGCAGCAAAAAAGTACAATCACAGCTACAAGTCCTCAGTTCACATTCTTTCTATGAGGAATGTGCATGTTGTCCCAGAGCGGGCGGGTGAGTGGGTTTCCTCAGGTAGATTGGCAACAACTGGACATTTTAGGAGGATTATGTGTTGAAAATGTCTTTGATAACCTGATAGACAACCAGATTTGATTAATTAAACATTTTCCTCAGGGAAACTTATGCCAAGCATCCTTGTAATTCAACATACACTCATGCCATGAATGGTAGAGAGCTTCTGGTTTTGCTGTATTACATTTATTTGTTACATTCAAGCACATTTCTTCAGTAAACCATCATCCATGGAGGCTCAGTTGTTAGAGGGAAAGTCCATTCAACAAACTGAACAAGAACTGATATTATGAGATTATACCAACGTTCAGTTCTTTGATATGAAACAGTTGTTAGAAAAACATCTCCCCCCATTCATCATGTACATTTAATCTGAACAACAGCCCAGCAATAAACCCACATACACTTGTGGATATTACCTGGATATTACATTTGCAGTAGATATTAATCTGGTCAATACGTGATTTACAGTATTATGGTGTATTTCTGAAAGCACAGAGGCAAGAAAATGCAGGTCTAAAGAAGAGAAGCAATATGCCTTCAAAGAGCAGAGGCCTGAACACAAATAAAAACTTGTGCATGTTTTAAAGTGCTTATTATGTATCATCTGTGTAAATTTAATATCCCATGTACCAATAAATAAACCTTTCATTGTCTTCATAATTCCATTTCTTTTTTCTAATGCTGTGTTTGGCATATTGAAAGGAGCCAGACTTTCTGTGGACGTTAAGTTGCTGTAGAAAGTTCCTTGTCCTTTGTTAAAAATGTAATGTCAGTAGCTACACGCTGCACAGGATATGTGTATGCCACCTTCTGCAGCCCTAAGTGTGCTTCTAATAAGGTTGTGAGGTCTTTAGTCTGAATGGTTGCAATCAACACAATTCCAGTTTTAATGTTGGTGTTGCTAGCAACACGTAAGCTGTTTCCTTAATTTAGAAATATTTGAAAAGGTTTCTCATACAGGCAACATGAAAGTGATTTAAGATATCTGTGTGTGGTTTCAGAAGGGTACTGCACAGCACTGTTTATTCACATTCATGGAATGTATTTGATTCAGTTATTTTATGGAGCTCTTGATATTTTAACATCATATTTGCTAAGTAGGTCACATAAACATCGTATCCTATAAGCCATGTTGAGCTTATAAGTGTATCTCTACTGGGAGTGTGGTTTCTTTTTATAGTCTCTTCCACACACTCAGCAAAGAGTAACTGAATTGGATTTCTCTTTCAGAGGAAGTCACAAACTCACTTTGATGTCCCCTCATTGAGTTACCCTGCATGAGTGCAATCTAGCAATCCAGAGAGGAAAAGAAGAGAGAATATACCAAAGGTGTGTGGTACGACATCAAAAGCCTCATTTCAGCTGTGCTGGAGAAATTCTTCCAGGTAGTCATGCCAGGTCACACTGAAATGTCTACTCAGTGGAAGCAGATTAAGGTTTTCTTGGTTATGTAAAGATATTTCAGAGACTGGGCAGCTTTGGAAGTGGAAATAATCATATTGACACAGAGACTGGTTTGCATTGTCACCTCACAGCTGGAGGATTCAGGCCTTGAATCTCAGCCTTTCACCTTTCTGTGGGGCTAAAAACAGATTTTTCTCTTAACAATCTGTCCTCTCACTTGGGTACAGTCATGTGTCTGTTAACTCAGAGCTCTCTGTTTTGTTAAGGTGTGTTATCCTTCATGAATGATTTACGACACACTGATAACTGTCTTTTAGAACTGAAACCATCAAACAAAATGAAAAGGAAATTTGGTGTGACCTTTCCACCTAGTTTTCAACCAATATCACATAAGAGCAAGAGCTAGCAGATCTGTGACACTGCATGTAGTGTAGGTGTTATTTAAACACCTTCTTCTGCATACTGTATTACTAACACACCACAGTCCCAGTGGTAACATACTGATGTTTTGCAGGTATAATGTTTTTAACCATCACAAAATACAAAGTGCATGGAAATATCAGAGGTTCTGTAGGTGTTTGATCTACAGACTGCTAATGTCCACAGGATTCACCTTCTAGAAACCATTAATGTATGCACATGCAACAGTAATACACTTTGAATTCCACTTTGAACTGTTCAATTTTCAGTCACAAATATTAATAATATACTGTATATAGCAAGATAGAGAAAAGTCAATGCAAGACCCAACCCAGAGTCAACAATGAGCAAACTTACCAGAAGTCCCCAGAAGCAGGTGAGTAGTTGTGTCACAATCCATGGCTTTGTTTGCTGTTTTGTCCCCCTCCTGCTCTGTCTTGCTGGCCTTTTCCCTCACCTCTCCCTGATTTGCCCCAGCCACACCTTCACAACCAAACTCCTGCAATAGACTCACTCATCTGACCACACCTCCTGCCCTGTTCTTCACACCTGTATTTACTCAGTCAATCTGCCAGCTGTAGCCCATGTACCATCTTGTCCTCTCCATATATACCCCCAGCCTCTACAGAAGCCTTGCTGGATTATCATGTCATGTTTTGTTTCTGTTTACCTCTGTGAATTCTGCTCGTCAGTTCCTGGAGTAGTCTGATTCCTTTTCGCTTCAGTAACTCTGCTGATTAGTTTTTTTTGGACTTTTGGATTTTTGCTACACCCCTGGACTCATCTGCTCTGCATTACTCCTGGTTAGCCTGTACCCTCCTTTATCTGTTGGTTGCTTTGTCCTGTTCGCTGTTTGAGTTGGTCTTCGGTCTTATCTTGTTACATTATTGTTTTTCTTAGTCAAGTTTATTCCCTGCACTGGTAATTCAGTATTCTGTTCAGTCTTTACCGATGAGTGTGTTCAGATATGCAAAGTAGGCTCTGAACATGCAACGGTCAGTGGTAGTGGGCAGCATAACCAGGAAATAGTTGATCACACAATGTGCAACTACCAGGTAGGGAATAGAACTGACCAGGGTACACTTTAGCTATGAGCTACTAGGAGCAGACTGTGAAATGATGCAGAGATGATGCAGTTTGGCTTGAAGGAGTGTCATGATCCTAACTCCCAGATATGTGGAGCAGGTGAGTGTGGGCGGAGACCTGAACAGGTGGTAGGAAGGAGAACAAAGGGAATGCAGAAGGAAGGTACAGGATGTGAAAACGTGGTGTGTATGAGAAATGTAAACACAGATGTGTGATCATGAAGTGTCATGTTTTGTGACAGTAACAATCAATCAAGCACACACCGTGTGAGAATGATCCTCTGGGAACAATGAGTGTCTGAAGAGTGACAATGATCCTTTCTATAGCCATGTTATTTCAGTGTGGATCTATAGAGCTGCACTATTATGACAAAAAAGTGTCCACTGGATTTGCAGTGGATGGTGCTGCCATAATGAAAGAATATTAAATTAGGAATCACGATGAGCGTTATCACCATGACACATATGGATATCATGAACAGAGCAGCTCTTTCCAAAAGCAAAATCCCACAGTGAGCGTTCTGTTGCAGCCAGTTTAACCATGGCAGCAGAGAGAGGCTGGCTGACCATTTACCAAGGAACAGGTTTGCTTAAATCTTGTGATGCCTGTGATGTGCAGTGGGCCCGGAAATTAAGGCAAGAGATTGCAAGTCAGTCTTCACAGACATAAAGTGGACATTTGGATACGCTAGCCAGAGATTTACAAACACTTGTCCTGGAGGGGAAAATAACTTTTTAGTGTCTTCACATGCTGGATGATGTTGCTGATCTTACATTCTAGAAAAATGCATAACAGACATTTAAAAGAATAAATACAAAAAAAAAATACAAATGAATATTAACACTTATATTAAATATGGTATGGAAATGTAACTTTGAGTTCTCAGTAATCTGTTTATAGCTGATGTCAACAAATACAGTCAACATCAAACAAAAACACAACAACAGTAGTGATATTTCATCCCATAGACAGTGTGTCATTAATAATTTTTTTTTAATGGCACATTGTCTCTGGCTTATTTTTGTGATTAGCTTTGGATTGAGGGAAAATCTTTAATATAACATCGTTGTTACACATGACACACTGTTTGAGACAGTGTCTGGGTCCAAGAGACAATCATTGTATCAAATAGTGTTTTTCCACCACATTGGCCACCATTTAACTCAACTCTTTGTTTTGGTAACAAATAGCATCCCTTCAGTGTGTCTGATCATCACAGCCATGCCACGTGAAATGCCATGAACTGTTTGTTGTTAGTTTGGCACGTCTATTTTTGTGGATTAAACCAATGTTAAAGCTTCATGTCATGCACTAAGCCTGTGATATGATTGATATCAATCTGCTCAAATACACTGCTAATCATTCCAATGTAAGTCCAAGTCCAACACACTTCTGGGATATCAACCTGTCCAGTTAGGAAGCAACACTGATTGTGAATCAATCTCACCTGCAGTTGTGCAAATGGAACAGACAGCAGGTAGAAATTAGAGGCAATTAGAAGACAACCCCTATAAAGGAATGGTTCTGCAGGTGGTGGCCACAGACCATTTCCCTGTTCTCATCATTCCTGGCTCATTTTTAGTCACTTTTTCATTTTGCCAGTGCCCTCACCACTAGAGGTAGTATGAGGTGGTGTCTGCAACCCACAGAAGTTGATCAGGCAGTGCAGCTCATCCAGGATGGCACATCAATGCGCACTGTGGCAAGAAAGTTTGCTGTGTCTCCCAGCACAGTGTCAAGAGCATGGAGGAGATACCAGGAGACAGGCCTGTACACCAGAAGATGTGGAGGGGGCCGTAGGAGGACAAGAAACCAGCAGCAAGACCGCTATCTGCTCCGGAAACAGGAGGAGCACTGCCAGAGCCCTACAAAATTACATCCAGCAGGTCACTAATCTGTATGTGCTGTGCCTGTGCTCTTCACAGATGAGAGCAGGTTCACACTGAGCACTGAGTCTGGAGACTCCACCTTCTGCTGCCTGCAACATCCTCCATCATGACCAGTTTGGCGGTGGGCCAGTGATGGTCTGGGGAGGCAATTCCTCGCCTGACTGCCATTAGGTACCGAGATTTAATCCTCAGACCCATTGTAAGACCATATGCTGGTGCAGTGGGCCCTGAGTTTCTTCTGATGCATGACAATACTAGGCCTCATGTGGCTGGAGTGTGTCAGCAGTTCCTGCATGATGAACTGATGGCACTGATGCTATGGACTGGCCTGCCCATTCCCCAGAACTGAATCTAATCGAGCACCTCTGGGACATCATGTCTTGTTCCATCCACCGACACCACGTTGCACCACAGACTGTCCAGGAGTTGACTAATGCCCTGATCCAGGTTTGGGTGGAGATCCCTCAGGATCAGATCTGTTGTCTTATCAGGAGCATGCCCAGACGTTGTATGGAGTGCATACAGGCACGTGGAGGCCACACACACTACTGAGCCTCATTTTGAATTGTGTTAAGGAATTTTTGGATCAGCTTGTAATCTGACTTTTCCCCTTTTTTTTTTTTTTTAGAGTATGATTCTGAATCCAGACCTCCATGGGAAAATAATTTTGATTCTCATTGATCATTCTTATGTTATTTTGTTCTCATTCTCATGTAATCAATAAAGATTTTCAGCTAGAAGATTTCATTCATTGAGACCTAACGTGTTTTTTAAGTGCTCCCTTTATTTTTTTTAAGCAGTGTATATAAAATTTATTTTTTTTTATGTCAAAGTAGTCATTAAAATGACATTTTCCATTGATCAGAAAAGCTGTTGCTAATGTGACTTAACTGAGCCAGTCAGATTACCTGTGCACCAGCTGCCTCCCACACATGTTTATCATCTGCATGCTGTGTTTATTTGCCTCTGCCCCCTGGAGTACAGCCTGGAAATATGAACCACTCTGCTCAGAAAACAATCTTCTAAGTATGGGACATTCAAATAAAACAATTTGGGGAAAGTCATTTTATGGAGGTGACTGTCACTGAGATAACTTGCAAGTCCTGGTGTTGTACATATGATGAAGAGTATGACAACCTTCAGTGTTTGTGCTGTATCTGCTCTGCAGGGATGCAGAGGATGCCCTGCAGCATGATTAAGAATTCCCTGCTGGCCACAGACTGCTGCATTAGTATGGATGCTGAGTAGGTGAGAGTCCTCTCTTGATGCTGTGACCCTCGGCTGCTGTCAGGTATGCAAGACGCCTTCACCCAGACATGGATTAACTCCAAACACTTAAAGATGATAACAGACAGGAAGCTCAAAAGTGATGACACCACAGAGAGTCCAAATATGCTTCCTCATTGTCCAGACACTTTGTCCAGGCACAGGTCTTTGTGCCCACCCCCCCAATTCACACATATGCACCCTCACACACACACACACACACACACACACACACACACACACACACTCTCTCTCTCTCTCTCTCTCTCTCTCTTTCAATCACACTATCACTTCATCAGCAAGTTCATTTCCATTCTGAGCGCTCGTTGCTTGTGGGTCAAAGCCCTGATTGTGTGGAAAGCTGATAGACTCTCACTTCCTGGAGCCTTTATTATGAGGAGGAGTCTTCCCTCTGGCTCCCTTCTCTTACATCACAGTCTCCTGGTTACAGCAGGGAGGGCAGAAACATATTCATAACAGCCACGACATATTGGAAGAAATGACACTGCTACTGTAGGGGATGAGGCAGGTAAAGAGCTGGTGAAGGTTGGAGGGGGAAAGAGAGGGACGGGTGTTGGCTTAGATGCAATTCAAAGCTGATTTTTTGTTTTCCCCAGCTCATTTAATTAACCAGTGGCAAAACGAGTGTTGGCAAAAGTGTTTTTAATGATGTTTATTTTCCATCCAGATGCCATCGTGGAAGACAGAGAACATGAAAAATTGAAAGCAAATCAATAGTAATTTAGAAAGCAGCCTTTTCAAAATACAATTTCTAAAGACAATTATGTATGTAACTATACTGATTTCTGGATTCTGGATGACCACCAGAGACCATATGGGAAAGTTAGGTTAGGTTGCTTTGCAGATACTTGGTTGAGTAACTGGTTTTGGCCTGTAGTGAAATGTAACAATCAAACTTATTACAAAAAGGCTTTAGCTATCAACACATTATTCACTGCTTACATGGTAGAAAGACATGACATGAAATGAAATGAAAATTTATTCTCATAATCTGCAAGTCCATTCAAAATCTGTTACAGACTACTCACCAGACACATTGACACCAGTTAAAGAGATACTAAACCACTAATAGGTGTGATTACGAGTGGAATCACTATAGACATGGGTAGTTAGCTATCTAACTACATTTATGAAAATATTGATGGCTAGCTTTGATAAGATGGAAATAAACATGTTTCTAGGATCAGTGTGAGAAATGTCAAGTTCACTGATACTGGAAACAGTTTCCACTAAACAGTGCTGGTGGGAAAAATTCATTAGTTGAGCGACAAACAAAGCTCTTTATGAATCATGAACAAAATGTTGAATGAATTATTTGAAACAGAGAGCTAAAGGAGAGAGATCATACATCTATGTAGGCAACACATGACAAAAAACAACAGACATTTTATTCTTTGTCTGGACTTCATGAGGCTTTCCAAAGAGTACATCAGCTGCCTTTCACAGTGTGTCATCTCTAAATCTATAGCAGCATAACTGAGATGGTTCAGAGACATCTGACCCAGCTATGACTATAAGCTTTATCAAAAAGGTATAACCCTAGTCTTAAAAGTAGGCAGGGTGTCTGTCTGCTGAACATGAACTAGGAGTTGGTTCCACAGGATTGGAGCTAAATTCTTGTAAATCAAGAGAAACCATGCTGTCCCCTGTCCACCAAGGGGCTTAAAACCACCAGGTGTATTATATGTTTTGGCTAACAGGTGTTGCAATAAAGGCCACTACACGTGTTTTCATTGTGCAGTAAATGCCCTGTTAGAGGTAAAACCCATAGTGTCAGAAATTTCACCAGGATCATCAGAAACAATCAGCATGGATGACAGCACACAACAGCATTAACATAATGAGTTCTAATAAGGTCTGGAAATCCCCTAACACACTGTTGCTTCCCCTCTGGAGTTGGAGGAACAAACTCAACCTTTGAGTCCCTGCTCTGATCCTAAAGGTTTCCGCATGAACTAAGGATCTCATTTAGAGTCATGGACGCAGGGGATGCTGGATCATCAAGGCTCAGGGATGCATACACTCTGTGTGATCACATCCTCTGTGGCCCATGTGAAGGTTGCAGATGTGACCAGACTCTGAAGCTTTGGTTTGTGTTGAGACGCTGTTTGTGTGTTGGTATGGCATCACTATGCATGGACATATCTGCTCGGGGAAAATATCAGCGAGCATAGAACGGGTCAAGGATGGGTAATTGTTGTGCTTGTTTTTATGGGTTCATGTGAATGTCACTGAAAGTTAGTGCTCTAGGATGAATGACAATCCATTTCCTTCTCTGTTTTCCTCACCCAGGCCCTACAGTATTGACAAATGGAGATGATCAGGGAGTGTAAGGCAAATGATGCAAGACGTCTGCTATTCCAGCGAAGATGTGACACTGGAATAATGTGAAAGCTATCAGAGTAATGAGGTGACACTGAGACTCGACCCCCTTTCATCTGTCTCTATTTGTCTGTTTCCAGCAGCCACCACCTTTCTTTCCATGTTCTGACTGGATAATTTATTTCCACACCACTACACTGCTCTGACCAGAGCTGGAAAAATACTCTAGCTAGGCGTCGTTTGTAAGTTACGTTCACTGGTGCAACAGAAATTCCATTCAAACCTATTAAATCACCGTTCAAGCTCCGCTAACGGGAGGGACCCGGAGCTGACGGCCATTACTTGATTCATTTGACTTCAGCCTCCTTCCAGTATTATCCACTGATTCAGAGTCAGATGTGGGCGGGGCTGTGCGCGCTGTTTGATATGTTTGAGTCCGCACTACTGATCTGAGATCAGCATCGTGAGCGCTGTTTGAGGGTAGGGGGTGTAGGCTATTTGTAAACTTCATGAATATTTAGTTTACACTCGGCGAACATTTACATTTAACATTTAACATTTACATTTACATTTACATTTACATTTACATTTACATTTACATTTAACATTTAACATTTATATTTACATTTAACATTTAGATTTAACATTTAACATTTACATTTAGATATAATATTTACATTTACATTTAACATTTACATTTATATTTAACATTTACGTTTACATTTAACATTTATATTTATATTTAACATTTACATTTATATTTAACATTTACATTTACGTTTAACATTTAGATTTAACATTTAACATTTACATTTACATTTACATTTACATTTAGACTTTGTCACATTTAGCTAAATGTGAGAAAATGTGTTGTGTCATTTAGTTAAATGTGAGAAAACTAGTTAT
>OMLM01011254.1:9600-41697 GCA_900302695.1 Helostoma temminkii | reverse complement strand
GAGCTGACGGCCATTACTTGATTCATTTGACTTTAGCCTTCCTCCAGTATTATCCACCGATCCAGAGTCAGATGTGGGCGGGGATGTGGGCGGGGCTGTTTGATATGTTTGAGTCCGCACTACTGATCTGAGATCAGCATCGTAAACGCGGTTTGAGGGTAGGGGGTGTAGGCTATTTGTAAACTTCATGAATATTTAGTTTACACTCGGCGAACATTTAACATTTAACATTTAACATTTATATTTACATTTAACATTTACATTTATATTTAACATTTACATTTACGTTTAACATTTAGATTTAACATTTAACATTTACATTTACATTTACATTTAACATTTAGACTTTGTCACATTTAGCTAAATGTGAGAAAATGTGTTGTGTCATTTAGTTAAATGTGAGAAAACTAGTTATAAGTGCTCTTTTTACATTCGGCACCCCATAAAGGAATGACTCAGTGTCCGCATGTTGTGCCATGATGTTGCACCCCTAGCTGCAACTCCCAGAATGCAGCTCCACTTGACGCACTTAGGAACACAGCAATGGCTGTAATCCACCTTGTTATCTTGTCATCCAGGTTCTTGCATGAACTATGTCTGAGGCCTAAGACAGACACCAGACACCCTACTGTGTGAAGCACTGCAAGAGTATTTGTTTCAACTGTCTGTTGTTGTCATGGCAACTGGACGTCTTTGTTGAAACATTTGACACACTTCACTGCTCATCCAGTGATTCAGTGTTTAGTGACTGAAGAAGCTTCAGCTTTTAAGCCATGTTGTTTCCATGACCTACCTGGATGACCGAGTATCTTCCAGAGTGACATGCTCCCTCCGTACCATGAACACACAGATACACTGCAGTTTATTTTCATATATACTGTCTGTCTGCAGGAAATACTAGACTACCAAATATGGAATAATCTTACACTAGTTCCCAGCAAATGCACATTTTCTTCTGTTTGAGTAACGTTTGGGAAGCAAAAATTATTTACCACTCCAAATAGAAGTATAGTTGTATTTGACACTGCAGTGATGCAGTGTTAAATACAGAATGTAAGTGGGCTGTGTAAGAGTTTGTTCTACCAGACTATCAGTCAACAGAGCTTCCTACTGTATATTTATAGCTCACCAAGTCAAGGTGACATTGGAAAATTGTTATTGCAGCAGCAGTTAGTCTGTTTCATTGGAGTGGATAATAATTCAGTATTGAGCTACAAGGAAGCTACTATTTACACCCCCAAGTAAAGAACTTCACTCTTTGCCAGTCCCTGTTTATCATGTGTTTGATTCCTCAGCTTTTAACATAACATTTGTCTCCTTGTGATTATAACACTGTTATATTTAACATCTTTTTTCTGCTACCTGTTGAACAAATACAGAACATGACAGGGATGTAAACACAGACCGCTAACATAGAAATACAAAAATATTGTATGTATATATATATATATATATATATATATATATATAAATATATATAATTGAATTTTAAAGAACACATCAGTGAACTGTCAGTTGCTTTATTGAACTGATCCTTTCAGGCACAAATATATTAATGGAACCTCTGAAGACATATGTTTATATATACCTTGTACAACATGCTGTATAGTCTACTGATTATGTATGATGAGAAGACAGCAGAAGTGTGATTTTAGCTGTTCATCACTTTCTCTAGACGTAGAAGAGCTTGTGGCGCAATCAGAGGAAGGTAAGGTGGTAGGAGTGATAGAAGGTGCTAAGGGAGTGTGTTACATCATTTCCATATTAACATGGTAATGTTTTTAATGTTTTTAAAGCTACAGTAGCCCTTTTTATAACAAAATGTTATTCATGCCTTTATTATTAATATTGTTGTTGTCAGCAGTGATGACAACTTGATATCACATAGCCTTGAGCAGTGATTTAATATGATGCAGCAGTGTGAGGATACAGGTCAGCTTATCATTTATAGTGTGGTGGCAGAAATTATTACACACAAGTGCTCATACAACACACAGCACAGAACACTACATGTTGTTTGATCTTTCTGTGTTCTTCCCAATCCTCTGGCTACTCTTGCTTTCTCCCACAATCCAAACCCATGCACTAGGTTATTTGTGCCTGTAGGAGAATATGGGAGTGACTGGTTGTTTGTCTCTGTCTGTCTCTGTGTCAGTCCTGTGTAACTGGGATTCTGTCCAGGAAGCACCCCAGTTCTCGCTCAGTGACAGCGAGGAATGGTATCAGGAAAAGGTGTAGACAATATTTAAACACAAAAGTGAAAATAATAAAATAAATAAAAATAAAATAAATTTCACAAAAACTAAAGTGAAAGTTTTAGGCACAGAGTTTAGTTTTCCTCAGTCAGATCAATCAAATGACTAAAGCTTCATTAGAAATACATTAATGTCATGAAACTAAAATTGCGTTATAATAATTGAGTTATATTCAGAATCAGTTTGTTTCAGTATCTAACAGGAATTCATATTTTCTGGACAAACTAAGTATCATCATATGTCAGGAAAAGCTGTCTCACAATGACCTGTGGTGGTTAGCAGCTGTCTGACAGGCAGCTACCATTATTCTACCATGTCTCAAATAGTGTCACCACAGGGCACCTTCAGCAATGGTATGGACACCAGGCATCATTATGTGACACTGTGGAATAAGAATATGTTTGTCTTGAAAACTACTGAAAAACTGTATTAGCGATGTGGAGGTGTATTTGTTGAGTAACTTGGATATGTCATTTTACATTATATTAAACTATGGGTGGCAGTTGAACAGTTGGTAAGTGGCCACTCATTGACCCTAGAGTGGGCTGTTCACAACCTGGCCTGAGATGGTCATATGCCAAAGTGCCCCAGGACAAGATGCTGAATCCCTAAAATCTCCACAAAACCCCAGATGCTTAGGTTGTACAAGCCAGTGCAGCTTGATGCTGGTCCTGGTATAAAATTAGGGAGACTTTCACCTGGAAGAGAATCTGGTGTAAAACCAATCACACGTGTCTGTCTTGTAAAGCACTGCTAGTCTCTTTGAACTCATTCTTAATTCAGCTGCATACTCTGTATATGAAATGTTAATGTTAATTGAGAGTTAGCATGAAATGCTGCCTAATTCTTTAAAAGGTCAGCAAAAATACAACAGGCAGTGTGAGGCAAACAAACAAATATGAAATGCACATTAGCTTGACTCCCCTGATGCCTCATTAAGACTAACTGATTTATTTGCAGAATAGTTTACATGTTAGCAACAGCATGACAATCTGAAATAGTGTCTTCTTACAGAGAAACTTTTCTGCCTTTCACGTTATATTTTCAGTGTCAAGACAGAAAGACTTTTTATTAATCCAGACACAGAGATCAGAGGACAGAGCAAAGCTAACAAAGCAGTAGGTCCAGACACAACTGGCCTCTGTTGTCCTCAGGGGGCCGTTCAGCTCCCTCCCTGGATCCCTGCTCTCCGCAGCAGTGCGCTAAAGGGCACACACAAGAAACCAGTGCCTGTTTACATCAGCCAAACTCTTGCCTCTCTCTCTTCATATTTGTTGTTTGATTTAATACCAAACACTGAGAAGTGTGCATGTGTGTTCCAGTGAGAAGACGTTGTACAGTTGGTTGTAATCACTCCCCAGGGGAGCTCTGCTCCTTCTCTGATATTTGCCTTAGCTAAAAAAACTGAAACAGCCATGGTTTTATGTCAGTGCAAATCATTTTAACCATATGGAATGTACTGTTCTTCCTGTTTCAATAAACACTGTGAGTGTGGGACTAGAGCATGGTTTGTACAACTCTCCTGTAAAACCCTAAATGCCTCTTCTCAAAGCTTCTGCTCTGATTTAGGCTAGAGACATACTTGTTGTTAACAGTGAACATCCGTCAGTCAAGGATACCTTTAGCCTTACTCTTTTCACTTGAAATGTTGCTAGCAACATATATAGGCTAAATTACTGGTTAAGAGGAAGAGCGCTGCAGCATCAGTGTATGAGTAAATGTGATAGAGTATCTGGTGTCGTCATGACAACGCTCCATCTTAGTTATTTGTGCATGTTGTATCTACCTGATCTCGTGGTGATTTCGCTCCAGCTGTTGGCTCTGGCACTTCCTGCTTCACTTGGAGCCTGGCCATTACTTACCTCCACAAGTGGAGCAGAAATGTTGTGACAATCATCACCCGCAATATAACAGCATTATCTACTAAATGCATTTCATGACTCACAATGCTCCATTATACATTATTACTGCAGTCTTTGTCTTTTATGATGCCTTCAATTTGAAGCATTAACCAGACACCCTGAATAGGTGTAAGCTGTAAGCTCTGGACCTCGGGCTCCCACAGGCAGCTCTGAGGAATCATGCTGAGGTGAATACATCAAGCAATGGGCAAAGTAGAGTTTTAAATGTGAGCTAAAATGCTGTGCTTTTTTGGCACAAAGTTGTTGTTTTTTTCTGTGAAGGTTCTCAGTCACCCAGGTCATGGTTATATGCATATACTACATTGCTCTGTATATGCAGTATATGCAGTCGAGTGCAGTGAGGAATGACTCAGCAGTCCATCTGCACCTCAGAGACAAGGGCCACTCCTCTGAAGACAGCAATATTCATATTCTTATGTTATGTGACAATAGCTGGCTCCAGTGTGAACTGAACTAGCTCTTAAACTCCCACACATGCAAGAATAACAACACTAAAGTATTTGTATGAGGAGCACAGCATTCTGCAGAAGTAGTACGTTTAAATCATGTCTTCCATGTACAGGAGGGTACTTCAACCAGTAATTTCAGTGGTGATCATCTTTCATCATGGATGGTCAGTTCTGTCTGCCACAGTCACTGACAGCTTAAGCTTGGTTGCACCGCTGCCATTTTGGCATTTCCTGCAGACTTCTGCCTCAGTGACACTCATCTGCCATGAGCTGCCACTCTGAGTTAAAGCCCCGTGACTGATGTAATGGCTTCCGCTCCCTTCACAGCTCTCTGAGGCCTGACGTTTTGTTAGCCCACTTAACAAACCCACACCTATTAGTAGGCTTGTCTTGCAGAATGGGTTCAAAGTGAGTGCATGCTGAGCACTGTGGAAAGATGGGCTACACTGGAGAGACTGAAATGCACAATATCATCAGCACATCAGTCCCTGTTGACCTGAGTGGATCAGAGAGAGCACTCAAAGCAGAACTGCATGAGTGTGACATGATATAACCATCAGTGTTAAAAGATGTGCAGCTGCATGAGCCTGTACATTTACTTTGGCTCAGTGTGACTTGTTTTACATAATAAGTGAAGGCTTTTATTTAACACAGACCTTTATTCAGATGATTTTATCATATTATAAGACCCACTGTTTTCTGGATTGCTCACATTTACTTTCATATAAGGCAGGCATTAATGTTCAGTACAACAAGACATTTTGGACAATGCTATGCTTCCAATTTTCTGGCAACAGTTTCTATTCCAACATGACTCTGCCCCAGTGCACAAAGCAAGGGCTACAAAGACATGGTTTGATTAGTTTGGTGTGAAAGAGCTTGACTGGCCTGCACAGTCCTGACCTCAACGCCATCAAGCACCTTTGGGATGAACCGGTACGGAGATTGAGAGCCAGGCCTACTTGTCCAACATCCCCGCAGAGACACTCCAAAATCTTGTGGAAAGATCCTGCTGTGGCTGCTGTAGCTGCAAAAGTTAAGCAACTCCATATCAAAGTATATGTGCTGTAATGGTATGTTGGCTGAATACTTTTGTCCATATGGTGTACATCACCAATGGATCAAAAGAATTCCTTACCTTGGGTAATTTTCTTCCCAATAGTACTTGTGCTGTGTAGGTGCTTCACTTAACGTTGGGTAGGTTTTAATTTTTTTACCCCATTCGAAGAACAGTTTGAAGGTTTACTAAGCTAAACACCATGGTCTAGGGAGGCCAGAATGGACTGGTATGCACTGCAAAACTATGAGTTTTATGTCATATGCAGCATTACTGAAAAGTCCTCCACTGGCCAACTTTAATTCAGAACTAACAGATAATGCCCTTGGTTCTGTCCTCCAGAAGACACAAAAACTTAAACAGTTAAGCTATTAGCTTCTTAGGCTTTAACATGTTTAATTACAACTATTTCTGCCGACTTCATGCCTCCGAGTCAACTGTCACATAGTCACTGACTGCAGGGCCAGAACAGTACATCATTAAGCCTTCTCTCATTGTGATCCCTACTAATCAACACTAATAGAATTGCCTTTCATCACCAGAGTGTCTCATTAGGTGCTGTGCATGTCCCGTGGTTCTGGTGTTTACTAATTACAGCATGGTGACATGTACATATTGTAAACCTTATACATGCTTCATATATATTGGACACACATGAACTAAGATGCTATTGATGAGTGGTACATGAACTACCTCTGAATAAGTTGAATTATTTATGACAAAATAATAATAATAAAACAGTGTTTAACACACATTAAGACCATGTGACTGTGACCCTGGGGGATTGGGTGGTCTAATGAGACTGAGTCCAGCACCTTAAATGTTGGCTCAGTTCCAAGTGTATGGACTACAGTCCTCTGCCACTGCCTCCATCTTATTCAGCAGCACTGGTCAGTCTCTCCACTTGATGACCTTTATGTAAAATAAATCTTGATTAATTATATTTTTATAAGTAAACTAAATCAAACCTTGCTGTGGGGAAAACACTTGTGTTAGTGCATCCAGTTACTACTAGAGGTTTAGCTCAAGTCTAGTCAGAGCTGTGAGAAAATGTCAGGTGCAAACTAAATACCCTAAGTGCACAGACATTTCACTGCAACACTGTGCTACCAGAGCATCACTGTACTGTATGTTGACTCAGATAAAACACTCTTTTTCAAATTAATTATTTGTAAATGAAACAAGAGTTTTAATCTATTAATCTAATTTTAGGTTGCCCGTCTCATCAATTCTTGTAAATGTGATATCTCAGGAACCAACGATAAACTAATAAAATTCACTGTGACTTCCTGTCTGTGCCATCTTTCAGTCCCATTCTTCTAAACGTGATATCATGAGAACTCCTTGAGGGATTTTTGTCAAATTTGCCACAAGCATCCCTTCAAGTACTCAGAGATGAATTGACTAGATTTGGTTGTCTAGGGTCAAGGCAATTGTGACCTCAAGCATGAACCTCTGTGAATGCAATGTAAAAGAAACACCTTATGGAGATTTATTCAAATTTACCATAAAGGTCTCGTTGGATGAACTGATTAGATTTTCATGATATCAATCAATCAATATCACCCGAGGCCATCTCATTTTTGTGAACACATTCTCTTAAGAAACACCTTGTTTCATGAAATCTGGCACAAACATCCTCTTGAATACAATTTTTTATCTTATTTTTATATATAAATATTAATTTGAGGAATTATTGTTATTTGCAGTAGTTCGTGTATTCCAAGTATTCAAATTAAAAATGTGCATTAGGTGGTAAAAAAGATGTAAAGTTTTGGAACAGTATAATTTACAAAATATAGACTGAAGTATAATATGATGGAAAGACAGGATTTGTTGTTTTACAGTACTGACCATATAAGTTTACCTTCTTTTGATTAATTAATAAAGTTGCAAATCATTTTCAATACTTCCTGCAAGGAGAGAAGCTAGGTGGGATTTACATTGTGGATATAAAAGTGCAACATGATAGGAATATTGGATATGCAATACATCTCAAAACAAAATATTCCCAATCCAAAACAGCTGCATGCTGTCAAGATCAGATTTCATCTCTGAAACTGCCTCCATAATTTTATTTAAGAGTGTTCCATGGGGACTCTGAAATTGCCCATAGGTGTGAGTGAGAGTGTGAATGGTTGTTTGTCTACATGTGGCCCTGCGATGGACTGGCGACCTGTCCAGGGTGTACCCTGCCTCTCGCCCGTATGATAGCTAGGATAGGCTCCAGCACACCCGTGACCCTACGGGGAATAAGCGGTTCAGAAAATGGATGGATGGATGGAGTCTTCCATGGTGTGTAAAGCATGACTAACTGCTCCTCTAAAAAATTGCTTTGATGTTTCTTTCCAAGATAAAAAAGAATCATATTTCAGTGAAGCAACAGAGAATGGTGCTGAGCAGAGTAAAGCACTGCTAGATCACAGTGAGGATTTCCAGGGTTAGAGAGTCCTGAGCCCCTGACTGCCAGCAGTGCAGCTCAGAGAGCGACTCCCCGCTGGGGGCTTTGAAAGAGAGCACCACAGCTTTAAAGCAGGCTGCCACCACTGATCCTGCTGCTAGGACTTTGAGGTCATCTCTAGTGAGTAGAAAGTAGAAATGTTGATTTTACCCCCAAACAAGAGACTTGGAGTTAATGTAACCACACTGTGAGGTAAAATTGTACTAGATAGGGACATGATGCAATAAAAAGATTCAAGAATCAGAAGAACAAAGCTGGTGGTGAGCAGAGTGTGGAGTCGAACCTGCTTGGTTCAAACTTCAGCTCATTGCAATTTTGTTTAAATCCATTCACCCATTGGCTAGAGCTGCTCCTTCTTCAGACGCATGCTGTTGGATTTAGTCCTAGCTGACAGTGAGCCAAAGGTGGGATACTGCAGTGCAAAAAAACATTAGTATATATACTTACCAACTCTTATAGTAAAGCAGAATTTTGAGGTTTGTCTACTTCAGTATTTGCATTTATCCATTTAACCAGCATCAGCAGCACCAGTGCAGAGTCAAAACAACAGTGAATGTGTCCTCCATCTTACTCCACTGTTGTACTGGGTGACATGTTCCTTCATCGCCGTTAACACCGTTGCTCTGTCCCACATACACACACACACAAACACACACACACACGCTGTCCTGATGCCCCACATGAAGCACTAAATGTGCATTAATGTGCTGAAAATAGTCACCAGCAAATGCACTTTTGAAGAGGTTATAAAAGTGGACTTTTCTTTTACAGGCAGTGTAAGGATTTGCAAAACATTGAGGGATGGGGATTTGTTTACAAAAAGGAAAAAAATCAGATTTGTCCATTAAATGCATTTGTTGATTTATAGTGCGTTAATTCATTCATAATTCCTGCTACATTTTCTTCACGTAATGAAAACTGCTACACTGTAAAACACAATGCAGAACTTTAGTTCTATTAGTCTGTTTGGACTAAAAGATAAAATCAGCAGTAGTCATCCTCTGGGGACCATAAATGACATTATCCAATTTTGTGGCAATCAACTGAACAGTTCAGGCCAAAGTGGTGGACCAAAAGACCACCTGGAAAGTCAGAAAAGATGATATGGGGCAGGTCATAACATAAAGCAATACCGCGAATACAGGCAGTTTGAGGTTGATGAGTAAACACATCATTTATTATGTCTCAAATCAGTGCAGAGAGATTAAAGCAAGACCATGAGAAATGATCTTCATTAAAGCTACAAACAACAGTATATGTGTATATGTGTCCCACACCACATACTGTTGGGAAAGGCTGGCTCCCTTGTCTTAGTTATAAGTGAGAGAGGTTTTCTTGCTTCTGGAACAAAAAGCTAAAAGTCCAGTTCCTCTGTAAGGCATTAAATAGACAGTGTTTGTACTGTAATGAATGTCCTCATCAGTCTGCTATCTAGATAATTAATGAGCTGCCGTGTAGCCTGTCAGGCAGCAGCAGCGCGTGCACTTGCTGAATTAACCAAATTCACCTTGCTGTTATTAAATATTGTTGGAATGTGTCAGATTATCAGCACTGAATAATGGCTTACAGTGGAGGACACAAGGACAAACAAAGGATCAGGCTCATGTTTGTCCCACACGGATGCTGGATGTATTTTACAGTCAGGAGAGGGGATCAGTGTGAGTCACACTTGGCTCATCAGTGAGATGCTTGTACATCTGTGGATACATTTTTCTATATGAAAAAACATCAGTGCATTTTGAGAACAAGCCCTCTCATTTTCTAATATATACATGTTACAAAGTGTAATGCTGATGCTTGAGGAGCAAAATCTGTGGGGCGGCTGTCGGTTAAGCATCGCTCATAAACCACACTCTCAGAAGAGTCTCTGAACAGCCCCAGACGTTAGTGCCTTAAACGTAGCTGCCTGTCCATAAAGAATTTCCTCATGGGGGTGACACAGAGAACAGAGTGAAATGGAGATGGTTGATCTGCTGTGGCGACCCCTAAAGGGAGCAGCTGAAAGAAGAAGATCAAGCACCAGGCTAAAAAGTGGTCCCCAATAAACTAACACACATAATACATGTGTGTGTGATGGTTATTGGTCTTCAGGGTGAAGCTGGGTGTGTACTTTTTGACTATACAGTAACTCAGTGACACACTGAAAGATTGTACATTACTACAAATGTGTTTTGAGGTTTTCTGGCTGATTGGAGCTCAGCTCAGGTGGAAGGTGTGTGGAGCTCCTCTACCCATCTACCAAATGTGTCCGTACGCAAGAGAGCAGAGGGTGAAACACTGTTCAAAATGGATACTCAAGTAAAAGTGCATTAACTTGAAGTGTAAAAATGAACTCGGCTCCAAGTAAAAGTACCTAGAAAGTACTTCATGTCCCCTACACAAATTGAAGTACTACATGTACATAATGCTATAAATGAAATTCCACAAAATCATATTTCTGGGCATCAATCCCACTGAGTTACACTTGTTACACTCGTGCCTCAAACACACACACACATAATCATTATAATAATAATGATTATTATTATTATTATTATTATTATTATTATACAATAATTGTTTTTCTTCCACAGCCTTAAAACTGATCAGACTAAGTGGCACAGTTAATGGTAGTGTGAATGGAACGTCTTCATGCGTTCTTAATGTGTATTTACCCTAGCCCTGTGTCAGATCTGTGTAACAGCATATAAACACCGCAAACAAACTTGCTGGGGACTCCATGGACCCAGTAGGGGCCCACAGCTGAGCTTGAGGCGGGACCAAAGTGTGAGTTCATCTATCCCCGGTTAGACCTGTGGTCCAGTCCAGACTCCGGTCCGTTAGGATCCACTCCTTTTTATGGCATGTCCCCTCTGTGAATGCGGCGCTGTGATTGGACGCTGGCTGCTTGGCAGGAAGAAAGAGCTGCTGTGTTGAGGGCCGAGAACTCAGACACAACCAAGACTTGGACAATACCGGACAGCACCTTGAAAGGACATACACCCCACTGGACACTCGCAAGACATGTTTGACTAGCTGGGCGTCAGCGGAGACACCGAGTCTACGAGCTCCTGCATCTGCGGAGGCCACCACGACTCAGACTGTGTGTCGCTGCCTGCTGGTCACAATAATAACCCAGAGTCGCTGCTGTTAATGAGGCTGAGGAGACTGTAGCTGCGGTGTGGCGACGCAGCCTCGGAGCCGTCTGGGATGGAAGTGTTGGCCAAGCCGGAGAAAACAGCGGCTTAGTTGTGACCGAGGGTAGCCGGGCTAACAGCTGAGGCTGCCGAACCGGATAAACCTCCCGCTAAAGCTCCAACTACATGGAACAAGTCAGCGGCGGACCTCCGTCTCATTGTGCGCAAGACTGTTAGGACTGACCTGATAACACAGTTGTCAATTTGATACAGGACAGTCTTGTTACTGTGGATTAATTTGACCAGAACCACTGAAAGCTCTGTTTGAAGCCTCTGCATCAGGTGAGTGGGATCCGTAGTTATTCATGTCCGAGCAGCAATGCGACCTTAGCTCACAGCTTTAAACCGCTTGTCCCCGCGATATTTCTGACACGACTTGTGCGGTTTTCTTATCTGAACCTTAAAAAGTCATTTTGCTTACAGTTGCATTAAGGCCTCAAATGTGTGACGCGTGTGTCAATACAGATGCAGCAGATTAGACTATCAGACAAGCCAAAAGAAACCTTTAATTCCACACAAACGACTCTAAATATCGGAGAGGGGAGAGGATTACCGCATATGGGATTGACCAGCACTTCGCCAAGTTTCACAGCGGACGCGTTACGACTGTAAATGTTAGATGGCTGTGGAGACAGAGGAGCATCTGTCATTGTCTGGGTTAGTAACGTTATGCTAATTGGTACTGCGTGCCCATTTCAGCTGTTGCGCGTGCGGCGTATGAGCACGAGGATCAACAGCCGGAGGCAACAGTTGGACACAAACACTGCTCCTGTGGAACGGCGGGAACGGCCGCTGCTTAGTGACGGCGCCATTAAAGTGACACATTTTATTACAGTCTTTCACTAATGCAGCTGATACTAGGGCAGCTGTATGGAACATAAACGGTGAAGGGTGTTTCTCACAAATAACAGATATGTAAACTATGTCTTTCTAAGTCACTGTAGTTTCTCCTGTTGAGCATAATGTTAGGTTTCTATTAACCCAGCCAAACATTAGTTAGCTGATAATGAGTTTATTTCAGTTAAGTTTACTAACAATTGAGAAAGAAATTGCTGCTTGACTCTGCTTGTTACACAGCTGTTTTCAGCTTTGTGACTTTTTTAAAAAAGTTCGTTCACATAATGAGATTTGTCTGAAAAAGCCAAACCACCAAATTTTGACTGTGTCTGCCAGCAAAGTAAACCAGCCACTCATTTTACAGACCCAACACTACACTGATCATCCAAAACATTATGACCACCTGTGCAATCTAATACAATCTAATACAACAGCTCTGCCATGAATTCGACATTTAACAAAAGCTACTCTAGTACTCCATTAGATTATACAGGTGGTCATAATGTTATGCCTGATTGGTGTATATATAACATTTATTATCACATCATTGACGCTGTTCAAGTCATCCATTCTTCATGCTGTCCAGAGTTGCCATCATGTTTTGTCCTGTTCATGTCTGTAACTGTAAAACATTTATTGTTGATGACTAGAATAGGTCTGATGTGTATTTATATTATTCATTACTATTGTAATAAAATAAGTGATAGAATGAAACACTAGAATTACCTCATCCTATTGAACTCTGTGTGCTTTGAGAAAACATGATTAAGCCTAAATGGTCACATTAGATTGAATTGACGTTTAACAGCATTAAAGTAGTTTACAGGAACAGACAGTGGGGATAAAGTATTGATACTTTCTGCTTCATTCTGGTTGCTGTTCCCACACACTGAACACACAGCAGAGATCATCATAATAAAAGTAGTTATAGTCATATATGTTGCTACTTGCTTTTTGAAATAAAAGTCACTAAATCTACTGACACATGAGATAAATTATCAACACTGCACACAGGGATGTAATGTGACCACACATTGCTGCTTAAATTGAGGCTGACTGATCATCTTTTTATTAGTGGTGTAGATAACAGCACACAAACACATAGCAGGTGGTCATGTTCACATGTACATATTTATTAAATTAAATCACAGTCTTGTACATTTTGTAATTGCACAACTTCAATTAGATTAATTGTGCAGCACTAGACTAGAGGCATGTGTGCGTCAATAGTGCAAATACAGATCTATCTGACAGCAAAGAGGACGTCTGACCTGGCCTTAACATTACAAACTACAGCAGCTGATGGTAGTTTCATCAGTGTTGACTCATCATTTAATCCATTAGTCTCAGTCAAACATTATGACACATATGAACCCCAAGATGCCAGAGGAGGGCTGAGAATTATGCCTTTTGTAGCTCTTGATGATTTGCTGATGTCGATGTTTATTACAAAGTCAGAGACAGCAAAATGGCTTTACTAATTGATTAATCTACTAGCTGTCAGCTCAAACCTGCTAATGTTATCACTAAAATGAACTTGCAGCAAAATGTCCTGTACTGTTGTAGTATCAAATGAGATTAATAATCCTCATGCATCAATGTAAAAGCAGGTCTTTGCTGTTGTAGTTGGTTAAGGTGAGTCTGTGGAACTATTTTGTGTCCTATTTCGTTAACTGCAACTAATAATTATTTTCGTGCCATATTCATCTTCTGCTTATTTAACTGATAGTTGCCAATTTACTCAAGGTGCATGACTGTGCAGACGGATCCTGTTTGTGTGTTACACACACACACAACACACACACTTATTTTCAAGATATAGGAAATAATTTCATCAGGGATCCACGATTTGGGAAAAAGTTATTACCGCACAATTTGACCAACAAGTTTTAACAACAGTTTTCAAAGAATTTTAGCAGGCAAAAACTATTACCAGCTAACGGAAACCCTGCCCTGGTCTGTATGACAGGATAACATTACAGTAGTTGCTTTACATCATATCTACTGAGTCATCTTCTGCTGCTTCAGACAGATCTTTCAGTCTGACAGAAAAATATCACTGTTCCTCATAGCAGTGGTCATGGTCAATATGTGTAATGATTTTCTGTTTGAACCTATTGTCATAAAATCGTCTAAACTAGCAGGGTGTGGGCCTTTCTCCGTCTGTTTAGTTCTGCTGAATTTCGCACATAGTCAATTTTGTTTCTCATTTGTTCTTAAATCTTTTTTAGATTGAGGCATGATGTGTTGCTTTTTGAGATCTTGTAGCGTGCTTCTCTTTGCCAGACAGCTTCTATTCAGGTCTTGCACAGGTGTGGCAAGTGAAATTGAACTCAGATTTCACAAAATGTGGTTAATCACAATTCATTTATGATTTAATAATGGGGAGGCAAAAACTTTTTCACACAGGACCAGGCAGGTCTGGACTGTGTTTTTCCTTGTAATAAATTAAATCATCATTTAAAAACAACATTTTATATTTATCCAGGGTAGCTTTGTGTAATTCCAAAAGTTAGTTTGATGATCTGAATATTTTATATGCAAACCATAAAAACTAAAAGGTGGCATTTAGGAACATTAGTGGCATCAAACTATGTGTAAAGTCCCCATTTTATGTGTGTAGCTGGTTGACTGAATGCACCCAGTGCCGGTTTCTTGTCCTAGCACATCTCCTCTGCTGTGCTGCAATCAGCAGAAGATGAGTTTTTCTTCTGCTGATCTGCTAGACAATTTGTGTCAAACATACAAAACTAATTAATTATGAGGGCTAATATAGATTTAACAACAAAAAAGCAAATATTAAATCTATTTGTGTTTGTTTATTGCTAATTTAATATATCCTCCTGTCCCATGGTAAAAAGCACAAGTATGCACAGTAAATATTGAATATACTGAAATCTGGAGGCTGGCAAAAAGCCAGACAGACAATGTTTCTTCTACTCACTTAGTGGAAACCGAAGTGGACTAATACTAAATACTCGTCAAGTATCAAAGGAAAACTTTATACTTAAAGTGATAGCATAACACGCAGTACAAAAACTCTTACTCAGTTTATTGCATCAGTGCTGAAAATACAGCATTCCGCTGCCTCCTTAGCTGCTTGAGCGCAGGAATGTCATTACCAGCTGTCATCACACTGTCTTACCGAAGGTACGTGATTTCAAGTGAATTATATTGCAAACAAAACAGTTTCGAGGCTCACACACCAACCAAGCCATAGAGGGAGTATAATTTTTTGATGTGGGCAATAGTCTCCTGTTGTGTATTTTATTTGGTCACAGTCAGAAGGCAACAGCATTTGATTACAGTGGTTGATGTTATTACACTTTTCCAGTAATTACAGTTTTTATAATAAAAAATGCTGCAACTGTACTTTTATTAAGTACTATTACTAGTACGTGGTATCTGCAAGTGCTCAAATTTATTATTTAAGTGGTATCAGGGCATCCCTTTTTCCACAGCACTGTAAGTGTGCAGGTATTTCCAAACTTCTTCTTGCAAATGTAAGCTTACCTATACTCAAGGATAAGTTAAACTGCCCTCTGGGTATTACGCATTTATATTTAATAGAGCTGTTAACTGAATCAAGTAAATCACAGTCATAGGCTGTGGTAAAGTGTGTCATCATAATAATTAATCACAATGAATCGCAATTTCAAAAGGCTGGGATTTACTTGTGTCATAAACAACTGCAGTATTGGAATAATGGTGAGCACAGCTTGTTGACTTAACTTGACAGCAAAAATATTATTTGCCTGAAGATAGTTCTTAAAACTTGCCGTTGAAGGACATGACTGCGATATGTGTACCTCAGCTTTGGTTTTATCCAGAAGTGATTCTTATTAGCAGTGGTTTGCTAATGTTTATGTGGTCATGTTGATGCATGCAAATTAGCCATTGTTCAGAGTGCTAACTATAACCAGATACCAGATCTGAGTGATAGTACAATGTAGTAACCTATGGAGTAATACTAATTTGACCCACCACTGGGTGATGTCTGCTCAGTTATCATATTATCCAGGTATCCATTTGCCCTGCGACTACAGGAAGATTTGTGTTAAACATTAAACCACTACATCTAGATTATTTAACATTATTAGACATTTGCTAAGACATTAACATTGACAGCCCTCATATTTAAACACTATATGAAAAAGGTCAATAACCTTTAGTCAATCAAAAAAATATGTCAGTGTGTCCCAGAATGTATAGGGTATCAGTATTATGTCGGTTTGTCTTCATTAATGAGTGTGGAGGCTGACTCTCAGAGGGATGTAAGGTGGAACAGCAAACAAGCCTGTTCTGTCCATTGCTCCATTGATTTCCCCATTCAGGCCCAGCAGCATTAAACAGCCACATTTCAGGTAATGCACTCATCACGATGTAATCACTCGAGATGTTGTGGAAGTTAATGGCCCTCCATTGGAGACAAGCTCAGACTGCAAAACTCCTGCCTTATGAGTGATAAGGCTGATAGGATATTTTGACCTCTCCAAGCAGTCAGCTGAAATCTAGGAGTCACGATAGTTCACTACTGCATGTTTTGTCTTTTTACAATGTGATAAGTGTAAATTGTTCTGGACTTGTGTCTTCACGAAACTACAGAGAAAAAAAGGACCAGACAGACTTCACACTATATGCTGATCCAGTGTCCCTCCACTGAAGATGATAAACAAGTCATTAACTGGAGTTAATTGGAACTGTGTGATAGTATGCCTCTCATTGGGTTTACTGTACCTAACAGATTCTTATCAGGTTATCAAGTCATTTCATTTAAAAGGAATGGGAGGGACCAGCAAGACAGAAGACAACCATCTGCATTCTGATTACATAAATGCTTCACTGAGCCAATCAAGTCTCTGGACAGCACTGAATTTTACATATGCAGATTTTTACACTAATGTTGTTGCCATCAGCACTAGATTTGGAATTAGGAAGCATTCAGAACTGTAACATGATGTCTCACAATCACCTGCAAAACATGCAGACCTCTTCTCGTGCATTGGTTTTTAGAATTTCCCAGTTAAAATCTTCATATCATTTGAATAAATCAAGACCAGCTTTTGGTTCTGTCAGAGTTCAAAGCAGGTAGCTGCCTCAGTCTACTAGTCCACAGCCACCAGCACTCAACATTGAAGAGGTGTGTCCAACAATGGCACAGCAATATCCAAAGCCTTCACCATCTCGGGGGAAATCTCATCCAAACCAAATACAAAACCTTGTTACTGAGGAGTTCCATACCTTTTTCTGCTATGGATGTGGTTGATACTTTCCATTATGCTTCCTGTACTGAGTATCAACACATCTGCATATTCAAGAGCACTGCTACCCTTTCTCAGATGCCTGTAAAACTGCCAGAACTTCGTTGAGTCCAAACAATAATCCTTGCCATACAGCCTTGCGCAACTCCTCCACACTTTAAAATTTGCAACCACCGCAGATGCAGCCCTTTCTAATGTTTTGGGAGACTTTTAAAAGTCTGAAAGATCTCATTCATTTGCTTGGCAGCCTACTTCAATGCCACTGTCCACCATTCTGTTCTTAGGTTGGCAAGACAGGTAAAAGTGGCCTTCTTACCACAGGTCAAAGCAGCCCCCTGCACGATTGAGGCCTTGAACATGGCCTGCTAATGTCCACAGCCTATGATGCAGGAAACATTGTTAGGGTGGTAGGAATTAATAAAATCTCATGGACAAATGCCTAATGGTACAGTGTAATGGCTGTGGGCACAAAAGACTGCCTGAAGCGTTCTGTCTTGTTTTTTGGTGAAAACAGTCTGTGGCTGAATAAGTTCAGGATAGTGCTGATCTTATCCACCATCTTTCTCTCTGCCACAGCCTCCAGACTGTCCAGTTTGAGTCCATTTCTCTGCAGTTACCCCAACAAACAACTAATCGGTGTCTAGGCTCTATGACACTGAGTTGAGCTTCTTCACCACTGGGGCACATTTTGTTTACTGCAAACAATGGCAGCTGAAACTGAGTGGATCAAGTTGGAACTAATGCATGTTGAACAACTGTTATTTGTAAAAAAAAATGGGTAGGACACAGTCTGAATGAGCACTGCAACACACCAGTTGCTGTGGTCTAAGATGTATAGTTGAATTTCTTGGGAGGTGCACATCAGGGTAGGGTGTAGAGAAGTAAAAGGCAGAAGGATAAACAGAAGAATAAATTAAGTCTATCATAATTTTTTCACCTACTTGATGCCTCTCTGCTTGAGCACTGAAAGCCAAAATGTGACTTTCGTTTGCCTATTCAATTCAACTTTATTTTTAAAGTCTAAACCTATTGGCCACAATAGTTTAAGCTGGATCATTATAATATAGTGCCTTCTGAATGAATTTCACCTTCCTTATTAGTAGTTTTTTGAATGATACTGTAAAGAATGGATTTTTCTGTGAAGAAAATCCAGAGAACAGTTTGATTGCTCTGCAATGTTTCCAATATGTACGGAGCATTGACTATCCTGAAGAGATGCAGCAGAAATAACCTCTGACATTCAAACTGAATGGAATGGCCTTTTTCTTTCATCCGCATTCTGCAGTGGGCCATGTGGGAGTTATTCAAAGGCTGGTTACCAGGCTGGTACCATGACTTCTTACCACCAACATATTTCTGTCTCATAGAAGGGCAAGTTGACTTTAAAAAAAGTCAGGAACTATAATTTGAATGCAGACAAGCATAGCCAAAGCTCTGTCGCAGGTTTATGATAAAATGCATCTACAGAGAAGCTGACAGTGAAAGTTTTTATAAACTGCTTTTGGATCATAATAATCTAATGTTTCTTTTTCTTCAGTACCTTAATGATGTATCATTTAATTTAATATACTTTGTCTTTCTCCACTCCATCTATCTGAGATGGTATCTTCAAGCTTCAAAGTGGATATTTGACCACTTGACCACCATCATGCAGTGCATTAACTGTACATGAAATTAGGAAATCAGATTACTCAGGGAAACCGGGTCTCTCGGGTAATCAGAGAACAAGTTTACAGAGATTTTACAGAGTTTACTCTGTGTAGAAATGATATGTACTGATTGATATGTATGTAGTGTAGTGACATTGCCCCTTAAATCAGAATCAAAAGTGCCTTCATCAGTTTTATATAAAGGGAACAGTAATTTTAAGTCAGATCTATATTTATGTCTGTAATCATGTCTACTCTTTTTAAATAAGCAAATAAAATGTTTTCCCCTAAAACAATAATGGTTTGGACCAAGGTAATCAGACCAGTATTCCAGTATTTTATTTCTGTTTGCCATCAGCAGCACCTTGTATGCAGCATGTGGACAATTGATGTGACCAGTCTGTCACAGGGCTTACATATAGAGACAAAGACCATTCACATGCACACTTATGGGCAACTTAGAGTTACCAATTAGCCTAACTGCATGTCTTTTGATGGTGGAAGGAAGTAGCCAGAGAAACCCAGCTTCTTCTAGCTGTGAGGAGACAATCACTGAGCTGCCCATCATACAGTACAACCACAAGGTGGTAATTGTAGTTTCTACTTAAGTGAAAATGTAACAGGGATTTTTTGGGAATGTTATCAATCAATAGAGTCCCAATTCTCAATGTGAATCTTCAAGTCAGAGTGGATTCACAATGCAAAACTCGTTCTCACTTAAATAAGATAAAATGGGAACACTATTTTCAGGCTGTTATGCCCCTCAAGTGCAAAACGAAACTCTATTTAGGTTACTGTGGGACTGGAAGAGTGTCAAATGTATAAAGGAGGGTCATTTACTGGTTAATATAAATGGTTAAATGTGATGGAAACTAATCACAGTTGTCACACACAACTTTTTAAGTGAAAAGTAAGTAACATAGCTACATGAATCTGTTGACTTAATTTAATTGGAACAGGCATTTAATTGTAGTGACTAGTGATAAATGTCATGCCCCTCACACATGAATGTGGATAAAGTAAAATAATCCTGTAGCTCCCCTGCAAATTGAACTGAACGGGTCAAGTTCTTACAATAAAAAAACTAAACTGGAATAATTCTCTTTTCCGATAGAGAATAATTTTCCTGTCCTCTGAAGGAAGTTTTATCCCATCTATGAACTGGTTTTTCTTTTGTTGCTTTTTATTGTTGTTTGATGTGGACCTCTGTTGTCTGGAAATAAAGGGACCGACCGACCACTGACTAGGTCCTCAGTGCTTGGATTCTGACGCATTCTGCAGTGTGTGCTGCAACACAGTTGTACTGATTTCCCAAAAGTGTTGTTTCTGATAGCTTCAGAGTACTAATAGAGTAATTAGCTCAGACTCAGTCATTTAACTGTCACTAAATCCTAATATTCACTGTTGATTTATTGTGTACACAAAAAATGATTTAGTGGCCTTCTGTAGATGTAATTTGCTATTCATTATTTTCCACTGATTGCTTTTGATTCTTTACACTGTCTGTGCTGTCTTGTCACTGTGCAGCTTTTCAGTATTTATTTGTAGTTATTCTTGGCATATATTAAATTAAAAAGGCTTTAATATGGCTTGTTTTTTTAAGCTGGAACTGTACATGTTGCTAATCTACCCCAAACTAAGCTCCTGTTCATTAGGCACACCCAGTGTTGTCAGCTGCTTGTATCAGTCAAACCTGAGAGAGCTCATGTGAGTGGATCTAAGAGAAAAGTTATCTAGCAGTATATTCCTCTTTAGGTTTTTTTCCACTGAATGTCTTTGGGGTAAATCTGCACCGCCAAAAGTTTTACAGAGCAGGCTAGAGATTGATTTAGTGGGACATGTAGAGAATACCACTATCCCAGCTGGAGGCCTGAGGGTATTCTACCTGCTTCTGATAGGCTTGTTCCACTATTTAAGATCGACAGGGAACTTCTGTGGATGTTTTTTTCTTTTCTATTTAACTCACAGTAGTGGTTTGTACAAGTACTGCATCCTGTTAGCACAGAAACCTTTTTAGTCCTAGCATTGAGGGGTATGCCTCATGACATGCACTATGGCTATTGGACTCATGGTGTCATGACAATGTCCAAAAGTTCTGGGCAATAGGCAGTAAGATAGCCACAGTAAGACCAGGATAATGAGATAAAGAGACACTGTTCTGTCTGAGTGCTTCTCAGATCCAAGCATCCAGTCTACAGCTTTGCAAGCCTGTTGTCATTATGATATATTCATACCAGTCATTGTGATATATTCTAAGGTGCGAAGAAGAGGCCTTTGTAGAAACAAAATATTTTTAGTGGTCATGTCATTCATTCCTGTCCATTCAGAAGCAGAGAAGGCCTCACCAAATAGACTTATAGCCCCACTCTGGCCATTACAACGCTCATGATGTTCCACTTATTCATCAGAGACTTAGAGGTGGTGATACAGCTGTTGTTTTGATTGCTTTATGCTAAACTACTATTTTCCCCTGTCCCTGTATTGAAAGTGGGATAAACAACAACATGTATATGAAGAGGAACATTATCATTAATGTTTTCATTGGACAGAATGATTTTAGTGTTAGTGTTACTCCACAGAGGGTAACAGGATGTTTTGCCTTGATAAAAGTATTTCCTTTCAACAGAGGAGGCAGGGGAGAGGTTTTACTAACAGGCAGAAAAGACGCATCTGTGTCTTTGTGTTTGCTGATGTTGCTTTGGAACACAAAGACACAGATATTATCAGACAGAGGACACTGGCAGTACTTTTTTTCAATTTCCCAATAAATCCAGAAAAAGCTGAACAGTGAGATGTTGTAACATGCGGCAAAGCAGCTGTACTTCTTTTCTCCTTATGGTTAAAAGGCCAAAACCTAATGACCAACCACCATGGCCCAAAAACAACTGATGCTGGATTCCAGTTTCAACATTTGGTAGCAGGAGCTGATAAACCTAGCCTTTGTTGTCATTGTGGCCATTGTTTGTAGTCATGAAATGTTTTATTTACCAGTACATATATGTTTAAATGTAAATATGGAAGTAAAACCATACTAGCTATTCTCATTACCAGGGTGTCGGGTAATGCTAGTTTATCCAGTTCTTTGGAATGTCACATCAACAATGATGTTTGTGTTGGTATGAGACATGAGCATGGGGATGTCAGTCATCTACAGTAATAAATAATGGGGTCTATAGAAACAACATGCTGAGTGGCGTGAAAATAGTAAGCAAATGCTGCCAAGTGCTGCTTTGTTTCCAGTTTCCAGTCGATATCTTGAGTCCTAGGTCTTGTTCTACTTTTACTTCTGAATACAAACTACTGCTACCTGCTGGTATATACTGATTTTCTTGTGCCACTTTTGAGCCCAGATGAAGACACGTAATTCTTTGATGTTAGCTTGATGTGTTACAGCCCTAACAGAGATGACAGACCAAAGTAGGAAAATGAGACAGTAATATAGAGATTTAAGAGTTAAATTTCACAAGGGTATAGCATGGTTTGCATGTTGGTTGAAAATGACACCAGGATTGATCTGTGCAGATCTTTATGTCAGTGCTCATTAGATGCTGCATTTTACCTTCCACTCTGATAGCCCTCTCTAGCTTCCATGGGGAAGAAAGTGATGACACCATTACTGTTTTTAGCCCCGTGCCCTACTTTCCTCCCTGTAGTATGGTTTAGGGGTTTTGGGAGAACAAGGACACTAAAAATACAGAACATGTCTTAGTGATCTGATATAATCTGGCTGGTTAAGCTGTTTGGAATTATTACAAAACAGTAAACATCAAGTGTTCATTATTTAGGGTGTATGTATATTGGAGTAGCCTAGTTCTAACTTTTCCCTTTAACCTGAAATATTGTGTAAAACTAGGTATTTAACAAACAGCAACCAGTGTAAACCAGTTTCCTCTCAGCTAAAGCTACTAGCGTGCTTGACTTCTTACAGCATCAGAAAACTAGAGCCTGGAAGATGAGGAAGAAACAACACACAGTGATGAGGAATGTTTCAGTAAAATGTTTTTTTCTCCTGCCTAGCCTCCAGCTCAGAGTTGGTCGTGATTAATTGCTTCATCAGGGTCACTAAAGGTCCACATCTGTCCCAACTAAACACTTTCATCTTCAAGCTGTTGTATTACTACAGTGCAGCTTTATATGAAAAGAAGCTCATATGCAGCTGGGAGATGAAGCTGAGTGATAACCAGTTTTATATTGCAGTCATAATATTGTCCACAATAATCACATTTTGACTTTTTTTGCCAAATTGTTCAGCCCTAGTTGAAATACATTTTTATTAAGTGTTATAGAATTTCAGTGGAATTGGTACCGAGTACAATATTCTGGTATTATGACAAGCCTAGTGCCAACAAAGAAAGGAAACCCCAGTGAGCTCAGCTTACCTGCTGCTTCTACTGGTTCCCAGCTCCATCACAAACAGTACACTCAGCATTGGTTTCAGTTCCTTTAGGTTAACAAATAGATTCAGACAGAAACAAAATAATTTCAGGAATGAGGTTTGTCATTCCTCATCACTGCCCTTCTGTTCTTTCCTCCTCTCTTGCCATCTGCTGTGTGACAAGCTCATTGAATAACACCCTCCCCATTGATGAAATGAAAAATAACAAAAACAACAGCATGTAGAGGCCCCTTTATTTTCTAATTGTGTGCACAAACATTATGCAAAAAGGCTCTACGCAGCTGGTCGCTTTCTGACAAAAAGTCTCTACGCTGCTGGTCGCTTTCTGACAAAAAGTCTCTACGCTGCTGGTCGCTTTCTGACAAAAAGTCAAAAGTATGGTTTCCTTCTTAATAACATAACATGCATCAAGGTGTCTTGTTGAACTAGTGTGGAGGAAATGTAAAAGTTTATTATTGCATCAGGTACAGCTTCCACGTAGATCTCCTCAGCATAGTTAAGCGACCTGTACCCATTCTGCACTACACCTTGCTGACACATATACTGTTGAGCCTTGTTTGCATGCCTGTGCAAAACATCTCTTCCTACTAACAGAATACTAATGAGTGTACAGCTAAGGTAACATAATGAAATAGAAAGCAACTCCTTCTCCACAATCAATATGTTTTTCTCCTCTCTGTGGGTAAGGCAGGAGCCATTTAGTCCATGGTACTTTCTGTACCCCTGTCAACATAATGTGGATTATTTTGACCTGTGGCCACTCTTGATCCCCATGTCGAGAGGTTTGTTTATGTGAGGGGGTCAGCCTGGACAGAGTGTGCAGGACACAGTGGGATACAGAAAGCACACTGCTGAAATCAGCGTTTTGTTTAGAGCATATTAAGGCAGTGCCAGTCTCGTGATAAATACTGTCAACACACCCACTCAGTCAGTGTTAATCCTGCAGACAGTTACCTGCTCTAGTCACACATGGGCTCCAACACTACACTGACTTTGTGCTAAGGAGCTGCTAGGGTGAATTTTGTTTATAGTCTGGGCCAACTGCTTCACACATTTGCTTTCTCACATACAGCATCAGTTCAGGGTAGGGATGCACCAATCCAGCTTTTTCAGTTTAGATAATGATACCAATACCTGGACTTTGCATATCTACTGATACCAGTACTGAGCCAATCCAGTTGTTGAATTAATAAACTGCATACCTCATCTTGTAGTTGAAAATGAAGAACTCCTAGTTGCAGAGGTGGGTAGTAAAGAGTTACATGTACTGTATTACATTTACTTGAGTAACCTTAAAAACATTCTTCTAAGAGTAGTTTTACTGCACCATACTTTTACTTTTACTTGAGTAGATTTGTGAAGAAGAAACGCTACTCTTACTGTGGCATAAAGTCTTCAAATGTAGCAGACAGAGGCAGCTGTCTCAAATGTTGTTTTTATTATTATTATTATTATTATTTGTTTTTCTTCTTACATCAGTTCTAAAAAATAAATCAGACATTATGATCAAACTGTTACTCAGTACTTAAGACATCATATCACCAAATACTTTTTACTTCTACTTGAGTAATATTATTTAATTAAGTTAGTATCATTAAGTAACACTGCTCTTACTTGAGTACAATTTTTGGTTACTCTACCCACCTCTGCCTAGGTGTGAGGCTGAAATGCTAACTACTTTGCCACTGCATCCAGAAGGTAGTTGGCCTGTATTTGTCCATGTCTGAGATCCATTGTCTACATTCTGTTAACCTTTGATTGACCCACACATTTACATTACGTGGCACGTTCCTTCATTATGAAGTATATGGAGTACAGATAAGTGGATTAGAAAAGTGTGTTCAATTAGGTCATGTTTCTTTGTTTATTGCGTTCCTCCTTGTGCACGCTGTCACATCTTAGCAGTGGAGCAGAATGATAACAATGGCAAAAAATACTGTCCATTACAATGCTTATCTCTCTGCACTGCTGCATAGGTAGATGTGCTGACTCACTTAGATGTAGATCTAATGTAAATCACAGTATACGGTGGAGAACTAATATCACACGGGTCAAAGGGCAAGGAGCCATTGAAATGATTCATAGTCATTCTATCAAAGCAGTGGCTGTTTAAGTTTGCTTAATCTCTAGCCTCATTTAACCCAGTTTGACTGTGCACTCCCCATTAGCCACAATAAAGAAAAAGGACAGTCAGTAAACATTGGAAGAGTGCTTCCATTTTTGAAACCTGTTCCCTGTACTCTGCTGCCTTTTAATGGGTGACACTATGATAATTGGCATCCTGACTTGCATATATATACCAGCCTCCGCAGTCCCAGCCAGAGGTACTGTATTATATTCCCTGGACAGTCTCTGGTTTAAGATTCAGAATCATGTGAGGTCAACCAAATAATTGGACAAATGTAGTTAAAACAGAAAGAGGATTTCAGCTAATATCCTAATGAGACTTCCACACCCTCTGCTCAGCTTTGCACTAGAAACTTCAACTCACTGCTTGATTTATGTGTTACCGTGTAAGACCTGGTTGAAGGGTTAAAAAGGGTGAACTGCTCCTTGTTTGCCAGTATCATTTCCTTCTTTATGAATAATTAAATTAGCTTGATAGGCTGGCCCAGTGGAAACTCTCATCTGATTGGATGAGAAATTCTGTATAAACCTTTTTTCATACATTTACATCTTTTTTTCATCATACATAAGTTAAAATAATTCTACACCCCACAGACAATTGAAATACAAATGTCAAATCTGCAGTGATACTGTTTGTGTGTATCTATGAACAAATAATTATCAGTTTGTTTTAAAGACAAAAAGAATCAACTGCTCTCAGATCTGTAATCTTAATGGCAGTAATACACAGGTTACCGGTGTGCAGACCTTTCTCCTGCTTTTTATTTTTCCTAATTTTATGTTTTTATTTTGTTTATGAAATTCTTCATAGGCCTCCAAAGCCAATGCAAAACCTGCTAATCATGGTTTCAAGTGTCAATATAAATAGTCCAGTCAATACCCATGAGAGCTGGCAGTTATCTCAGATGATTAAATCCATCTTTTCTAATCCACTTCTTAAGTGGAGTCAATAAACCATAAAACATAATCAGATAACATTAGCCTGATCTAGAACACACAGCAGTATTCATTGGGCTCTGTCTGGTGACGTAGGCACTGACCCATAATCACTTACTTTTACATGACTGTAATTTTTGTATGGAGTCTTGATGTTTGTCAGACCTAATTTCATGTGTAAATATTACTGATATTGTCACGGCTGTCCACATTTTTTATGTCCAGGTCTGGCTCTTCATCTGTTGCTGTGTCTATGAAGGATGTATCTGTGCATTATCTAAACTGTGCTGCCTCCTCTCCTCTCTTAGTGCCATGAATGTGCCTGGACAACAGCTGTTACCCACATAGAGGTCACTTTACCTCTCTTTCCACTTGCTTTGGTCCAGAGAATGCTGGGAATGTGTCGCGGGCGCAGGAAGTTCCTGGCGGCCTCCCTCGCCCTGCTTTTCATTCCAGCACTCACCTGGCTTTACCTGTCAGTCGGGAGCTTCCAAGGTAAGTGCATGAGCTTTTGATAACTGGAGCTGCACAATGATTGTCTGGCATATTTGGGTCCATTTTGGGGAATACATTAACATTGATACTGTTTTGTACTACAACACAGTGGAGAATATTTGGTCATCATACACCTCCAAAATAATCAGTGAGAAGGAGTGAGGTCTGAGCACAGGGGCTTGTCAGTGAGTGAGTAACTAATGCTTTATATTGGTGTACATGTCAGCCAGCAACTTAAATAAATAAATGATGTGTTAGTCTATACCAATCTGAAACATGATCACACTTTTACCCAGTTTATTTTTGAAATAAAAAGTCAGTTAGAAAACACACAAAAATTCACAAAAATGTTTGAACACTTTATGTTGTAAGTAAAATCTGACCACTAATGTTAACTACTATTAACACACTAATGATACTGTCAACTGACTCCACTAAAAGTAATGGATAATGTGGAAACTACATGTAAGTTGAGTGAAACTAATGGCTGCAGTCCAGAAGGCAGAGCAGTTGCCCACCAGTCGTGGGGTCAGTGTTTTGTTTCCTCACTCCTCCTGTCACATGTCTGATATGCTTGGGACAAACACTGAACCCCAGGTTGCCCCCAGTGGGTAACACCAGCTTCTATTTCATGTATAATGTTCAATCTAAAATTAGCTCTTATTTCTCTGGTCACAGCAAACCAGTCCTCCACTTAGAAGCGTATGGTTTTGATGCAGTTTGCTAAAGTTAGATAAACAAAGCATTATTTGTCTAATAGTAAACATTGAGGATACAGCCATCTTGTTTTATTAAACTTTATTGAAAATGTCACTGCATAAACACAATCAGGAGATCCATGTTGCAGTCTGAACTAGAGCTGCACAATTAATCTAATTGCAAACACGATGTCAGCCTGTAAGATTATATAACTGCAAAAGATTTAATTACATAAATGCTACGTGTGTGAATGTGACTCTGCTCTGTGTTTGTGTGCAGTTTGCTCATTACCTGCACTGCTAATACAGAGATGATCAGTCAGTCTCTGTGTAAACATTGGAGCAAGTGGGTCACATGATCCTGTGTGCACTTGAGGCACACACCAATCATGCAGCCCTAGTCTGAACTGTTGAGTGAGAACACAAGTCACAGGTACTGTCCAATTCAAATGTAGTGTGAGTTAACACATTGTACACAATTGGAAATATTGCACAGTGTCTGCATGGCCTTACTCAAAATGCAGTGCACTAGGTCAGACAGGATGCACATCCATGACAACACTGTCCTCCAAGATGATGCCTGCTTTTAATTGGATTAAGGAAAATAATTATATAAAAGCTAGGCATCCTAGTGAAGCGGCAGCATTCTATATGTTCATGTGAATAACAAATTACTAACACTGCATAAGGTTGAGTACAACAGTAATTCCATCAGTAATTATAATAAAGCCTTAATAACACCTAGAATTAGAAAGTTAGGATTATTTCAATAGCACTGCTCACTCTGCCTTAATGTTTCACATCCAAAGTCGTCTGAGAAAGTGTGAAGAAACACATTTCCTTCAGACAAAGTCACCCTTCCCTCCCCTCTGTCTTCTGGAGGTGGTATATTAATGAATTACTGAGGCCTGTCCAAAGTTGATTACTTCCCCCAGACAATATAGTCCAGGAGTTCTTGGAGCCATTTTAATGACTTTGACTCACAGGATTGAAATGCTGCAGTAGTGCCATTATTAATTATGATTAAATTGACAATTTTGACTCAGGGTCACAGTCAGTGGAGACTGTACATGTGAATACTCTCCCATAATGCAATAGTGACCAAGGTCTGCAAAGTAATTATTAGATGTGGCTGTAAATTCCTGGCTGTGGGGAGTAGATGGAAGCTGGGAGTGTGATAAGTTGTGAAAGGAGCTGGCTGCAGGGAGCATCAGCTGTAGGTGAGGCCTGAGTGTGTGAGACAGGAACAATGTGCTTGTGCTGGCTCAGGCTCTGCCTTTACCTCACTCACTCTGTTTGTCTCCCCCTCCCTATCCCCCATCTCTGACCTGTTTTTGTTGTTGTCTCCGTCTTAACTGTTGTTTTTTCCTGTTTCCTCTCCATCAGCTGTGCTTATATGTCTGACAAAGTGAGAGAGATGGTGGGTCTCTGGGGTGCCTAGTGCTTTGTCTGGATGAACTGCACACAGAGCAAAACTGCAGAGGAATAAGGTCTTATCGACAGGAAAATGCACTGAAAATGAAGGGCAGAAATTGTGTGGCCACCCTGCTTACATGCTCCTGTGTACTTTGAGTTGGATATCTCACATGAAAACCTCTTTGATACCCGCAGAAATATGTGTTAAGTAGGATTAGGGAACAGATGAGCAACTTTGCATGTTTAATGTGTGTATTCAATAAATACATGAGAGATCATGATCATATTTTGTCAGCTTAGAAGTATTGTGTTTAATAAAATTTCATGAGGTCGCAATTCATGACCCGTTTAACCTTTTGAGCCCTAAGCCTATTTTTAGGCCTCTACTAGAGACATTTTACAACTAGGGTTTAGTGAAGCGATTTCTGTTGGTGTTATTCTTTGGGATCTGCCTGATGCTTTTGTGTAGTGTGTCTTGGCATATATCCTCATAATCTGTGGGTTCTCTGCTTTCATTTGAGGTTTTTTTTTGTCTGTTCTGCATAAAGTGTTGTAGCAGTAGAGGAAGAAATGTAGCGAGGGGGTTGTCACAGTGGTGTTATATGGAATATGATTTACTTGTTATTTGAGTTGTGTTTGGGGCATAAAAAATGTGATATCGTGATTAGTGGATTGTTTCACACTGTGTTTGCTAAGTACTTCTCCAGGTCCCCCAATTGGGGGACTTTCATTTTTACAACCCTTACAAAAAAGAAGTACATTTAAGTATACTATTAGTATACTTCCAAAGAGTATACCTTCAGTATACTTTTTATGTACTTACCAGAAACTAAGAAGTGAACAATTTAGTCCCAAGAAGTATTAAAATAGTATACTAGCAAGTATACTATACTTAAAGTATACTTAAGTATACTTAAAAAAATAAACTTTAGCTAAACAACTTTTTTGTAAGGAGGAAGAAGGTTAAGACCAGGAAATAGCAAAAAGTTCACTCTTTTCTTGCCTCTGTACATTTATTGGAAATGTCCTTTTTGTCCTTAGAAACAGTGTTGTGCTCTGCTTGCAGTGTGATCAAGTGCAGAGTCTCATACTCAGGTCATCTCACCAACCTCCGTGGGCAGCTGGAGCTGCAGCACTGGTTTTGACACACCCACAAAGTTCGTAGTGACTGATCACTGAAATTAGTGTCACACACCATACTCCCACTTGGAGTCATATGTCAATCAAATTTGAAAACAGAAATAATATGCTGCACATTGAGTGTGTTTTGGATGTTATTTTTATTTCCATCATCTCATCTGCCATGAATAAGCCATAAAAACATACAACCTACAGGGGAGATGTAAGTTTGAAAATCCCTGTACCACAAAGGTTGTAGGTTGTATACGCAATTAAAACTTTATGGTTAATTTAGAGAGACCATGATGTGTACTTGGCACACAGATCTGCTCGCTGCCATAAAGAGATGTGGATTATATCAGTGGGACCATTGTCTCCTTGGTGGAAGGTCTTTCAGAACACTGACAAATACTTTGGTTGCCAAGCTTGAAATTGGGTTACAATGAACAACTTCTTTGACACTAGGAAACTTGTCTCATGTATTTTTATAGTGTGGTTTTTATTCATTGCCATGCCTCTCCCTGAACACTGTGCAGTAGACAGTCTAACAAGGAATGTATTAATGTATAAACGAGTATTACTCAAATTAGCCCTGTGCATCTTGAAAACAAATCACAGTTGGCCCCAGAAAATCTGATTAGTGACTTCCATATTTCATTCAAATTGGCAATAATGAGGTGTGTCTGGAGAAAATACAGGAATTGTGTTAGATTTTTAATAAAATCAGCCCTTAGACTCTTTTATATTTCCCAAAAGTCAGCATACAAGTATCGTCTCTTCCCTGTTCATTACTTAATTACTTTGACCTTGCTGCCATATTAATTTAAGTTCCCTTTAAGGCGTGCTTGGACCTTGTGGGTTCATAAATGGACAAGCATAAGTAATATTCATAAGTAACCTTCCTAACCCATGTCAAAAATCCAAGAGTCTGAAAATAGCTAATGTGATCCATGCCACAAGATGTTGTGTCAGTGTTCAGAAACTGTGACTATGTGTGGATGATCACAGCTTTAGCAAAAGACTTGTGACATCACTTTCTACACAACTACAAAGTAAGAGGCAGGTAAACTATCTTATACAAGAAGGACATGGATTGGGTGGGTGATGTTTTATTCATCCATTGTGCCACATGTAGAATATGAACCGTAGATATGATTTAGCACAGACTGTAGCAGAAAAAAACAATTTTTTCCACTTCAGTCACTTTCTAATCCCATCACACCTCATACTTGTCCCAGTTCCCCCTATAATTGAATCACCATCTTTGAAGGTGTAGCACACTCTACAACAGTGTAATTTGACTCATACAGAACATGACAGTTTCAGGTCTCTGTAACTTGATTTAGCTCTGCATCAACAGCCTCACAGAAGACATACAGCTCACAGCATTTTCAGTGTTAACATGGACTGTGGGGTCTTATTTTTCAGCAGCAAAGCATATGATGGGATTTTTTGCTTCTCATCTATGCCACACACATCTGTTAATTACAAAGATGAGCTACTGCACTTCAGCACCTCACAAAGGACTGTGCAGAGTGGAGGTCATCACAGGTCTCTTTAGTTTGAAAGAGACTTACCACTGTGTTGACCCTTACCTTAAATCACCATGTATCAGTAATTGAGACATGACCTGGGTTAAGTGATATTCTGTCCAAATTCAAATTTGGGTTTGCTGTTTCTAGCATGGGCGGCACGGTGGTGCGGTGGTTAGCACTGTCGCCTCACAGCGAGAAGGTCCTGGGTTCGATTCCCGGGGTGGGCCCAGGGTCCCTCTGTGTGGAGTTTGCATGTTCTCCCCGTGTTTGCGTGGGTTCTCTCCGGGTACTCCGGCTTCCTCAGAGCA
>OMLM01011250.1:0-31679 GCA_900302695.1 Helostoma temminkii | reverse complement strand
CTTTTTCGTTTTTCTTTTTTTTTTTTTTTTTTTTTTTTTTTCTTCACCTTTTTTGTTTTTTTCACGTTTAGTGAATTTTTTTAAAGCCGTGTCATCACCGCCATTCAGCGGCCAAAGCGGTGCATTGCAGGATTTTATTTTATTTTTTTTTTATTTTAATTTTTATGTCACGTGTTTTATTTAACTGAATTTTGTAAAATTAACCAAACCAAACTTGGATGACTGTATGATCCTACTCTAAGCAAGCCTGTAGGTTTTCATGCAGATTAGCCACTACTTATGTTTTCACCTTCTAACGTCCACAGCTGGTGCATCTAGTACACAGCTACCTTATGCAGACATGTCTGACATACTAAAAAATTACAGCTGTTATGAAGGGAGTTCATAATGGTTAATGTTGGGGAAAAAAAACATTGACTGCAAAAATATTCCCAATTCAAACACCATGTGAGTATATACAAACCATGCTTAAGTCTGATAACATGCTGCTACCTGCTGGAGAGATGCAAAAAAACAAGCAAGCAGCAATAACAGATTGTTTTAAGCAAACGATTTATTTTCTTAAGGAAAGGTACATTCTAGTTTTATTTATTTTATTTTTTTTGCTAAAGATGTCTGACGTCACATGTCTCAAAGGTTTGGACACACATAGAAATTATCATGTTTTAGATAAGATAAGTTTTATTTGTCATATGCACAATTATACATGGTACAATGTACAATGAAATACGCTGATGTACCTGCTTCCTTTTACAAAGAAAAGCAGATTTCATAATATCAAATGGGTCAGAAATACAGCGTAGATACGGTCAATATTGTAAACTTGCTAGATTCAGTAACAATTTCAAACAACAGCAGGTGAACAAGACAATAACATTGATATCATTGTCTTTGTGCCAAAATTAATGAAACAAAATGCAAATACAAATGCATATTAAGATTTTTAGAGTCATTTTAATTTTATACTTTAGACTGAAAGAGGCCAACAGAAGGTTGGAGCTAAATTCCAGTTGAATTTATTTCAGAAAAGGCATCAGAGGAAGCACTTGGGCTCTATTTTCAGCTGCAGGAGGCCAATCAGAGGTTGGAGATCTATTCTGAGCTGACCAGTCCACATTGTTAGAGGTTCTCTACAACTGTCATTTTTATGAAAATGCCAGAGAAAGTACATGGGATCTGACTTATCTACAGCGCTTGTTTTATAAACTTGACTAAAATGAACAGTGGGGTCCATCTAGGCCCAGTAGGCCTGTTGGTTTGTGCATCTGCTGGAAAATAATTAAAAGTAAAATCACTCGAAGAAGACAAATGTTTCACTCAAAACATTTCTTTTGTCCCATCAGTCATTCTGTCATTTGTTCCTGCACAAATATCCTTACATGAATGGTACACTTGATAAATCAGATGTTCAGTCACAAATAATTACCACACATGAGGCAGCTTAGGAAACTACAGTAGTTTTGGTTGTTTGTATCCAGTTTGTGTGTTACAGCACCTTGGGGGTATTGCACATAACTAGAATTAAGAAATCCAGGATAACACAGCTTGATCAACATGTGCTGGCTCGACCTCTAATCGTGGTTTTGCGCAGTTCATCTCTTTAGTCAGCTTCTGTTATTATTTTACCCTGGGGTGTTTGCAGTGCTGATAGTCTAGAAGCACCGTGGACAGGTCACGAGTCCATCATGGGGCTGACACGTAAAGACAAACAACCAGCCACACTCACATTCACACCTATGTAACTTAGCTACATGTCTTTGGACACTGGGAGGAAACTAGAGTATCTTTAGGAAACACATTTTTTGCCGACGTTTGAATTCCAGGTTCCTTCTAACTATGAGGCAGCTGTGCTAACCACTAAACCACCATGCTACCATCACATTTATCCAGCAGATATGTATATGATACAGATATACATATGTATATGTATCAGCGATCAGTATTAATTCTCCTGTAGCTCAGTTTTTCTCCTCTTTAACTGTTCAATGCTTCACTTTGCTCACCAGTTTACTGATAAACGTGTCTGCCATGCAGCCTTCTGAGTGACTGTCTGCTTTTTATTTGCACTTGAAGAGTGCATTGATTGATATTAGCAGATGTGAAATTATATTTGCTGTGTTTTTTGCTGCAAACTTTTTCACTTCCTTAGGTTCATAACGTCTGCCTGCCTCACACACACACAAACCACACACAGTCACATGAGGAATGAAACGAGGCTCACATAGACTTCCATAATCCCACAGTGCACTTTGCTGCTTATTGAGTCGTTCCCAGCATCAGACTGGCCCCGGTGGCTGCCAGACAGCCCAGTGTGGCTGATGATGAGTCTGGCAACCCGACAAGAAAATGTGGAGCAGCTCTCAGCCCCTCGTGCAACACAACATGAGTCTGTGCTGCAGAATAAGAATGTAGTGTTCACTTAAAACCAGCAACCACCTCTCCTCTCCATCTCCTCATCTTCTCTTTTACCACCTATCTAACATCCAAAAACCAAACGTTTACCACCCGAAATCAGGCAATAAATTAAAATATATATCTAAATGTTTTCTAAAGCTGCTGACAAACATACATTGCATTAAGCTTAAAAGGAGACAAATCTGAAAAAGGTCCGTTAAAACTGATATTTTTATTTAATGAAATTAGTGTAGATGCCAGTAAAGAGGAGGTGGTTAAAATGTCTACAGTGGCCAATTTAGTTTCATATGAACAGTTTAAAAAACAGGAAACCTTTCAGTCGTGTACAAAGAGTGCAGACAGTCACCAATTCTCTCTTCCTCTCTTGCTCACATTCTCCCGGAGAAACTCAAACATCGAAGGTATTTGCTGTTATTATGACTCATGAACTCTGCCACGTTTACTGGGAGTGAAATTGATCTTTTCATACAAGACAGTGGTAACATTTCTCACCCCAGGCCACAGTGACATGGATTACATTTCATTAATGGCTGAGGTTTAAAATAGCTCCAGGAATGACAGAGATGCAGAAGAGCAGCCTTTGATTTTGCTTCCATTTGTCACAGTTGTCAGGAAGACACAACCACTGCTGCTTTACAAATAACAAACACATTCAAAAACACAAATGTCACTACAGTAACCACTGAAATGACAGATTTACTGAAATTAATACTATATGTGCACAATGTTGGGACACTAACATATGTCACAATCCCATCTAATGTTATCCACAGGCCTAATCTGTGAGGTGACACCTAAGTATATCTGTTAAATGCAGTTTGCACTTGAAATTACTCAAATGCTGTAATTTTAGTCTTCTAAAATTCTCTGCAACCCCAAGTTAATATTCATGGCAGAGTGTGATAATGACTAAAAGCTGCTTCAATTATTTCCTACAGTTACAGGGGATACAAGATCAACAGCAACAGCATTTAAGCAAATCACAGGATGAAGAACAAGATCATCTCTTGCTTTCTGTCCAGATATGCTCACCGCTGATGTGTGGCTTAAGTACATCCAGATATATATAGTTTATGTTTAGTGAGTGATTCCTTACGGACATAAAGTAGCTATTCACTTTTATAAAGAGGCTGGAAAAAAAAAACTTACTTGACTGCAAGAGGCTATGTCAACACACACACACACACACACACACACACACTTTCCTTAACGGATAGGAAGAGGCGATGCCTTGCCCTGGACTAGTTGAAAGAAGGCTTTATGACACAGAACACACACACACACACACACACACACGCACACACACACACACACACAGTATAAGACAAGCAGCCCTAGTTTTCATTCAGCAGCATGCACTCTGTTGCACCAGAAAATGCGTTTTCATACCAAGGGAAGTGCAGATTTAAATAGAATCATATGATAACACAGTGTGATCTCGTTCTAATTTCAAACTAAAGGCTGCACAGAAAAGTTTTGTGCACAGATTTGGTGCCATCTACTGTTCGAGGGTCAAGTTGCAGTATTCGCCACAGTACATGCATCTGAAAGATGATACAGAAGCATTTTGAATTGTTAATACTGCAGATGTTTCCATAATGATCATAAGCTGACAATGCATGACTTCATGTGCAATAAACTAAGTCATGTGCTATGATAGTCACCAGATCCCGGCTAAATATCTGAAAAACCTTCTTTAATTTAACCCAAATGTGAAGTTTTACAGTCTTCAAAAGATTTGGATTTTTCTTGGAAATCCAACTTAAATTGAGTTTGATCAATACAGACCAAACAATGTGACCTGTTCTATGTCAGATGAGTCACAGGTCCTGACAGTAACAGCAAGCTGCAAAGTGAAGTAGCATTTGAGATAAACTCATGCTCATGTTGTGAAAACAGCATTCAGTATATTTTAATAGTTACAAAATATTAACTTAAACATATTGGAGTAAGGGAAAAAAACCCATAATATACTTAACATCTATCTCAGAAAAGTTTAAACAAAAGAAGGAATTTTAGAAAGGGTAATTATTTTCTGACATCTAGAATATGTTCATGTTTCTGCAACCTGCTGCTGAGCCCTGGGCGTCACTGACACACAAATGTTGCTAAATATATATTTATGGGTCAACCTGCTGCTTCGTTAGTGAACAGACAGATAAAACCTCATCTGTGTGTTTCTGTCAGTCTCTTTTGTCCAACCTGTCTGCCTGCCTCTCTTTTATATTTGCATTTATTAGCATTGATCTGTTGACTTAACTCTCTCTTTCTGTGCATGTGTGTGTATTAAAACTAGGTCAATTGTTTCATATTTATTTTAGGTCTGTTTTTCTATTCCCTAACAGATATGGGGATATGAACACAGCTGGTGAACCAATTCCTTCTTTAATCTAATGATGGTGCTAAAGGAAAAGTCTAGGAATCGCAACAACTATTATCCTATGGAGAACATGAACCTATGAACCTGCAGTAGATGTGGAGCTACAGGAAACACCAGAAGGCATAAGGATTCATTGTCCGGTTATCATGGATATAGCTATCAAATTTTATGGCAAAACTATTCAATAGTTGTCTTGAAAAGTCTGTAGAATTCAGTGTCTGGGGTCCATGCATGTCCAAAGCTGACAAGTACAGGATACGCAAGGATGTGTGATATCTTTGTGTGTGTCTGTGTGGACTGGTGCACAGATGTGTGTGTTTGCCTGTGGGAAAAGAAAGTCCATCAACTCATCACCCAAAACAGACGCCCCAGCACTTTTCCCAAGCTTGAAATTTATCACCCTCAAGAAAAATCCTCAGTTTGGTTCCAGCTGATCCAAGACGACTCCCTTTGTCAGCAATACTCCAGCTTGTTGCTCACATTTGGATCATTTGAGCCTCAGAAGAGGGAAAATACAAGCGGCTCTGTGTTGACCTCGTCCAGTCTTTCAGGTGCTTTTGGTTGCTAGTGAAAACTGTACTCACACAGACTGTTAATGAGCTGAAACCAGCGACAACAAGCGGCGGTCTGCATGCGCACTCACATTAGCTGAATGAGCTGTTTTAGGTGAACGTGACTTTTAACTCGGCTCAAGTTTACTCATAAAAAATGTAACTAAATTCTTTATTTTTGCAACAAAAGGATCATTCATGGTTGAAATAGCATGGAACACTGTATAAACTGGTGCATTGCAGTCATTCAAAATGTAATATTATTGATTTTGTGAGTCAGCTCGACTCCATATCCACACACATAATCTTTTTACGACCCAGACTGTGAAAATAGGCTTGTGTGACTAAATACAGACTCTAGATTCCTTATGTGCCTTATAGTTAACACAAAACGCCTATACACAGTTCAGTTATACTGAAGGTTTTTCTCCTGCAGAGAGAACACAAAAGTGAGAACAAGAGAACTTCAGTCTCATAAGAAGTTTTGTGGTCTCACGGAAAACTTGATTCAATCCATTACCATTCATATAATTTCATTTCACATTTTATGTCTCTATGTCTTTTAACAAATTCTTTACAAACGTCTCTGTTTTTAGTCCAAATCTTCTATATTGCCAGGAAAATCACCAAGAAACATTGAACACATGCTTGGATACATATATTAATAAGCGACCACTGGGAACTGTGTCACTTACACCAATAATATGAAAGTAACACAACAAATAATACTGCAATTTCTAGAGTATTGTAAGAAACTACATTTATTCTGTGGATAATAATCTGAGAAGGCCACTTGTTAGGTTATTTCTCATGGTTGAGTTTCTTTAAGTAACTTGCAAATGCATCACTGAGGGAGGGTGAAGAGCTCTCTGGATTCAAGACAAACACTGATGCTTCTTGTCAGTTCCTGCACCACGAGAATTCCCACCAGTATTAGCAAGAATTTGTGTAAATCTATGGTGTTTGAAAAACAAAATGATAATATATATGTTAAACAACACATGACATAGCATCCTTTGTATCAGATTGCCCATGTAATTTAAATTCAAGTAATTCAATTGGATTGTAAAGGCTTTTTTTTACATCCACTGCATGAAGCCTTTTTTACCCTTTTTAACAAAAAACAGGCAAAACCTTAAATTCAAGAATAGTCATTCATAGATATTTATTGTTATTAATATGTTATTGTTTATTGAATGACCTGTATTACACGACACACTTGTTAAGTCACATGTTGCAATAGTGTACTGTAAGATAATTAGAGGGATTTTCCATGTTACAAAACGCAAAATGCTACTTTATTTAACACACATCTCTCTTTATAGATGCAAAACTAGTGGTTTGCTCATCTAGTTGAAGTTTTGACTTATGATACAATTTTATTGTCGCTTCTTCACTGTGTTTTTCATCATATAAACTCTACAGGTACAGATTAGTCCCCAACTCAGTTCCCAACTTGCCAGTTTGGACACTGAGACACATTCTTTCCTATTTAACGCCGGTTAAAATATCTTTGTTCAACAGTTTCCTAATGAAGGTGTAAATGGGGACGTATTACCATGAAAACCTTCCATCTATAAAGTATAAAAATATATCTACAGTATAAAATAGATTTTTGAAGGTGGTGTGAAAATATTCTGTGCTGCTTTTTGAGATACCATACGTTACCCAGCAACACCTGAGTGACATGAATTATGGTGAGTAAACGTGATGTTTCTATTTCATCTGTGTGCAGATGCAGAACAAACACAGTGTGCAAATAAGCACAAAAATAGCAGAAATCAGCAGCCAATACTGTTCATGGCTTTTTCTTTGAAGATGTACGTGGTAGGTGTGCATCAGTGAGTTCAGGGAGTACACAGCCTGTATTTACACCTCTGAATAAAGTTTGGTGGGAGACAAGCCTTTCCTCAACCTCAGTCCGACATTAGCTTATTTAACTTTAAAGTGAATGCACACAGGCATGAGAAGCATTTATACTTAGACTGGCACACATGTTCACACAGTTACTTATATAAATATACCTCACGAGTTTTTTCAGCTACTTTGCAAACACACAAAGCTTCGCAAGTATCACTTGTGTGTAAACTCTTATTTTGAGATTTTTAAGCATCTATGTCAAAGCATATTTAATGTTTTATAACATTATCAGTCAGTTGTGACCAGAGGCAGATGTTTTGGGTTTCCATCCATCCAAACGTCTATTCGTCGAAGTGTTTCAGGTGGAACTGCCAGGATATTCATGAGACATAGACAGGCTGATAGTGAATGATTATTGAATTCTGGTAGAAACAGGGAACAAAAGATTATGCTTGTAAGGGAGGGTGCAGCAACTTCCCGGTTGCAGGGTTATTAAATGGCCTCCACAGCCTCCAGTGCGTTTGGCATATGGTTGGGTTCTGTATGACAATTCTCACAATCACAAAACCTGCCACAAATATCTCCAAGGAGAACTGTGGCAAGTGAAATCCAAACCGACAGACAACAGGTTATCCAGGTCCAGGTAACACAGAACAGTTTTCAAGATTTACAGTCAGGGGTCAGGTCCAGGTAGTCAGACAAAAAACACAGGTAACAGAGACCGGTTATCCTTGTCCTTAGTGTCCAGTTACCTTCCAGAATCCAAAGCTAGGTCAGAATAATAAGCAGAGCAGATAACTTGCGGAACCAGGAAGGGTCAGACGCAACAGGCAGGTCTGAGAGCAGAGAAGCAGATCATACACACAGGGATCAGGTCAGGGAGGACAAAGGCTTAAGAGCCTCTTCCTGAAGACAAGTTTTCAGACAATCTGGCAAAGGGAGTGAGACAGGTGAAAGTAGCTGAGTGAGTGGAGCAGATCGGATAGATAGTGAACAGAAGATGACTAAATAAGGCAGGAACCAGGCAGACAGATCAAATCAGATCAGATCATCAAACACATTTTTATATTACACAAAGACAATAAATACAAAAAGCATTTTTAAATGATTTCATTTATTCAGGGAGAAAACCTGTCCAAACCTGCCTGGCTCCACTGTATGTGAAAAAGTAATTGCCCCTTGAACCTAGTAATTGGTTGGACTGCCCTTGGCGCCAACAACTGCAATCAAGCAGTAACAGTGTATCACATTGCTGTAGAGGATTTTTGGCCCACTCTTCCTTGCAGAATTGTTTTAATTCGACCTGTTTAAAGTCATGACACAACATCTCAGTGGGATTTAATTCTAGACTTTGACTAGGCTCCAAAACCTTAATTTATCTATGTTTTAGCCATTCAGAAGTGAACTTGCTGTTGTGTTTTAGATCATTGTCCTGCTGTATAAATATATATATAAGTGCCCATGAGCTTGAGGTCAAACTGATGACTGGACATTTTCCAATAGGATTTTCTGGTAGAGCAGCCCCAGACCATCACACTACCACCACTGTGTTTGACTGTTGATATGTTCTTTTTATTAAATGCTGTGTTAGTTTTACAGCAGATGTAACAGGACGCACACCTTCAAATGTGAGACTCAAATGTGAGACGAGCCTTTATGTTCTGTGATCCAAGACAAAAGCCGTTCTGGTCAGCTTTTGTCTTGGATCTCTCCCGTGGTTGCCAGTTTTGTCCAGTTGAATCCTAAACACTGACCACTGACCTTAACTGAGGCAAGTTTACTAAATGAAATCATTTAAAACTGCATTTCATATTTACTTAGTTATCTTAATGCTCTGAATCACTTAAGCGTGACAAATATGCAGAACAACCAAAAAACAAACAAAAAAACAGGTAAAGCCCGAACACTTTTTCACAGCACTGTACATTCATGTAAGATTTGACCTCAGAGAGCTCAGGCTGATGTATATACAGTATATGTATATATTTTTTTACAACAGGTGCTATTTTTGTTCAATAGATTAGCATGTGAACATTTGCAGCTTACACCTAAATGGAGCAGGCAGATGGGAATGTTGTTACTAATGGGATCAACATAGTTACAACAATACAGCGGGAAACATGTACTGTATACAGCACTTATACCAACGTCATGGCAACATATCCAGTAATTATTAACTCTACACCTCCAGCATGGCTAATGAAAAGAAGCACAGTCTCAGCCTAAGGATCTGTCACCACCAACTTAAATCTACATGCACCTACAGTAGAAAACATATGACTCAGCTGTGAATGTGTCACTCGCCTCTGTTTGAGGCAAAACTGAGAGGGTCATACAGCCTAATCATAGTTACAGGGACAAAGAGTTTCTCAGAAGCAGTGGCACAAATTTATAAATGTGAATCTATGAGTGTAGAGCTAATTCACCTGAGGCCTTGGGCAATAGCTCCTCTAAAATCTGTAGTGTGTAGTTGTCCTCCTAATCGTGTCATTTCATAGCGTCAACTGATAACAGCTTAACTGGCATTTCATTTATCTGTTGACTGGTCCAGTTTATTGAATATTATTTCCAGTATATAACAAACCTTGAATCAGTGTAATTTGATCAACTTTTGAAAAACTGCAAACCCTTCCTGTTAAAGATTTAGTCCTATTCTGTGTTTCAGTTTTGATATTCTGGTCTGTTCATATGACCTCACCAACTGGCAGCAGAGGACCACATCTTTCTCTCTCTCCCACCCTCCCATTCCCTCCCTCTGCCTGTCTCTTCCCAGCATCTAAATGTGTGGTAGAGTTTGAATAAAGCTTCTTTCTGCTCTTCCACACAGGCAGGAGCAAGAGGCCCCTGGAGTCGCTGGCACTCGGAGCTTTTGAGCATCAACGGTACGTTAAAAACTCACCATGGGAGTCCCTAACGAGGAATATAGAGAAGGGGTTATAGGGGACAGTTTTGTGCTGTTTCGTCCTCAGCCTGGAGGAAAGGTATTGAATCAGGTACTCAGATGTCAAAGTACAGGTAACTTTTGGAAGTTTATTTTTCAGTGTCAAGCATTTTTGTTCTCTGCAATGTGAAATATAATACAATAGAAATTATAAAATAGAATTTAATGCATTTTTAAAACTACAGTCGGTTTTATTATAATGCTGGAAATCTGGTGTCTGAGTTTTGAGAGCCAGCTGGTTTTATTTCACAGCACTTTAAATATTTGCTGAGAAAAGTTCACTTTCATCATTATTTTATGAATATGTGGTATATTGGGGGAGTCTTGGAAGCAGAAAATAATTAAATCTATATAATCGGATTGCATTCTGGAGGGAAGGTGGTGTGTATGAAATTGCATTGCTGAATAATCACATTCACTGTGTTTCTGAATTGATATATCTTTGATTTTATTTACTATATTACTGAACAATTAATTCCAGTGATTTTTCTCAACAGTGTTATAACTGAACTTGACATGATTATGATAATTTACATATCAGGCACTGCCGTCTTGATCCCTGATTGTGTCAGTTTTTATGCATTCATTTTTATCAACACTTGATAAAACCAGAGCCAGAATTTGAGTCTCAAGTGGAAGGAGAAGAAAACGGTTATTTTCCTTTAGAATAAAAAGTTGGACCAGAGCAGTTTATCTGAACCCAGGGTTTGACTATTGGAAAACAGCATAGTTCAAAATATGAAACTAACTGTGGAAAAATACCATCACTCCAAGCCATAAGGCAGTGTGGGTAAATTTAGTGAACTGTAGTACTGTAGAAATAAGAAAACAATGCACAATGGGTTCAGTTAAGGCAAATGTTTTTATTTTTCTTATCATCTGTGTGTGTGTGTGTACTTTTGGCACATTTAACTACTGTATGTTCACATGCATCTCAAGCATGCACAGGTCTCTTAGTGCGCTCTGAAACATAGTGACACAGGGATACACACTCCCATGCGCACTCTAGCGCTGAGCGTCGGACGTGTGCTCCCACACATCCCCTCGTTGATCTGTGAGTGTTAGTCTGTGTTTCTCTGTGTGTGTGCATGCATATCAATGTCGACTCTGTTCAGCTGCTGAGGGACTCTGGAGGATTTGAAGGGGGAGGTGGTGAGGCTACCCTGGATGCCCTCCTTGTGTTTACCTTGGCAAGATTGCGCTCCCTAAAGCCCTGCCCCTGTGTGCTGCTGGAACAGACCGAGGCCTTTTTGCCCTCCACCTCAGCCAGGAGAAGAACATACCACAGCAGCCGAACACAGGAGCAGTAGCCACCCCACTAACTGAATGAGCACACTGTGGGGACAGGGCTGTTTGGCTTGACCCGCTCCTGTGCTGCTTGCTCAAAAATGCTGATGCACATTATGAAGTGCTTAAAAAACACATTGAATGAGAGCAGAGGATCTCCTCTCCTCTCCCATTATCAGTAACAGTTGTGGTTGGGTGACAAAAGGCCGACTTGTGTGCATTACTTATCAACTTCAGTTGTGATTCAGCAGAGTGCACCAACTTTTAGCTTTGATTACTAGAGATGGGAGGTAACGTTAATCAACTAAAAGGCATATTTTTATTGTTTAGATATAAACGATGAATAACTGACAGTTGATAATAAAGCAGAGAGTCAGAAAGGCCAGTAGTTAATAATGTCCACCAAAGGAGGAGGAAGGTAAAATTACTACATCAGTGAGTGATAACATGTGATCACAGAGAAATTCCAGGAGCAGACTCTGCATCAGAGCGTGATTATAAATGTGTGTAATTTACTCAGGGTGGATTCTCCATCAGTCTACATCCTGTGTGATACTTTGTGTTTCCGCTCAACGTGGGCCAAGATTCGGTCCCAGACTGCTGTCATGCACACAAGCACGCACACCTTTATCCATATTGTCATTCACCTCTAAGGAGCTAAAAAACGCATTAACCTGTGCAAAAAATGACATGCAAATGCTAATTTGAATAACTGATATGTGTTTAATGAAAGGTACAGTATATATATTACGGTGTTTCAGTGCTGAGTCAGCTGAACTTGTAGTCCTCCTCCTTTGGCCTTTTACCATCCAGGTTGCTGAGTTCACTGCAAACTCTCTGTGAGCTTGAGGTTTATTGGTTGTAAATGTCTCTTTGTGGATGTTTGGAATGAACTGGTAGCGTTCCGCAGCCCGTCCTGGGGCTTGTGAACAATGACGGTTCAGTTTGGACTCGCAACGGTCCCAGTGTTTGACTGGACTGCACGTCACAGCAGTGGAAAGTTGAGTGAAAATAAGCAGTGCGGTAATCAGGGTCTGACAGATGTGTGTGGTTGTGATACTGAAACTGATGTTTTTGGACTGAAGTTGCCAGTTGCTGGTATTTCATTTATTTATGTTGAAAATAGAGTCTTGTTACACAAAAAGAGAACTGAGCATAGCAGCTAAATAACGTTTTTTGTTTTAGCAACTCTCAAGGGATAGTACTGGCCATCGTGATGGAATAAACATCAACAGACTAACTAAAAGTTTTACATTAGCAACTCTTTGAGGATCAGGACCCTGATGAAGGCCACAAGCCAAAAGGAGTTGGTCTCATAATTAAGCTGTTTGATAATCTGCAAGTGTTGCTGCAGATTTGATGTTTTCAGTTTGTTGTCTGGGATCCGTGCTACTTGGCAGGAGGTGGAGTTGTGCCAGGAATTTCTACTATGCAGTACTTATGCACAGTGATGCTTGGAGATAAATGCTAATGTCAGCATGCCAAAATACAGTGACAATGCTAACGTGTTTAGCATGCATTGTGTCATGTTGATTGATGTTGTTTCTAGCAGGGTAAAGTGCATGTATTTAAAAATTAGGACTAGGGATTAGAGGCAGTATGTAGCTCAGTTGGTAGAGCAGGTTGTCTACCAACCCCAGGGTTAGTAGTTCGAGTCCTTGTTCCTACTGTATATATATATATGCTGAGAGATCTTTGGACAAGACAAAACCCAGTAGCTGTCGCTTTGGGAAAAAGTGTCTGTCAAATGACTGAATGTAATTTAGATCATTAAATTATTAGGATTCTGGACACAGTGGATATCTTGTATATAACTGCATGGCAGTTCAGTAGTTTGTAAAATATTTCAATGTGGACCAAAGTTGTGAACTGACTGCGCTAACACATCTAAAAATGGACAGAGACCAAAGCAGGTTTTACTGTTGTTGCCAAGAAAGTTCAGTCCCATTCAGTGGGCAGGGTGCAGAGAGCCCATAGTATATTTAAGTTACACACACCCTCCTATTATATTGACAAAAACATATTTGACAAGAGCAGATCATATTTCCCTGGATGCAAACTATAAATATACTGTTTGTACAGACCAGGAAACAATGACACAGACTGCGTTTCTCAAACAGCAGCAGAAAACACGGAAAGTACAGTTAGAAAACTGGAAAATACTCACTTACTACTAACGTTCATTTCTCCATTAGTTTATAACAAACAGAAAAGGATTTTGAAAAAGTGAATCATGTTTCTCTCTCTCTCTCCCTGTTAGTGCCTGAACTTTTTTTTAGTACTAAAGACATTTCCTGCCCCCAGAGACAGTGGAGCTTTCATTTCTCAGCGAGCATGTGTGGTATTTCCAAATCATACTAGATTCTTGACATCCTGTTTCCATGTTAGCTAATGAGGTGACATAAGAAAGAAATGTGCCGAATATTCTGGACAACATGGAATATGACTCTAAGTGTACAAGGGTTAGGAAAAACACAGTAGGAAACAGAAGTAGTGGATTTTTTAAAACAATTAAATCAATGTTCAGTCAAGAGAAGTTAGAAAAATGTGTATTATTTTAAACATTTTCTTCAGTGTGCTGAATTTGTGAAGCTTTACAATGTTTTTGTTATTAAGTCCATTGTTGTCACTCTGGTTATTATTCTAGGTAACGATGACCCTCTTGCTTCTACTGTGTGTGTCCTTGCCCCTCATCTCGGCCACAATATCATCTGTAACCCAGGAGGGTAAGCAAATCTTGTCTCCAGGACTCCTGGAAATTTATCAACCAGAGGTTTGGATCATAAGAAATTATTAACATTTCTGTTTATCAATTTATCAAGCCAATTACTGTGTCTTCTCAAACCTAGATCATATTAAAAATATTTCGATAAGCAGCTGATTTATTGATTGTTTTGTTTTGGGCTATACTGTCATATCTATAGTGGTTGTTTCTTTTTCTCTGATTTTTGTCAGTTGTTCAATCATTTTACCAAAATACAGTTTTATTCCTAGGTATTTCCAAAGACATAATATCCCTAAGAAAATAAAACAATCATTGACATATGGAATAAAGTAGAACAGAGTGATCCTAAGCAGGTTTCAGGACTAAATGTTTCAGCACTAGGTAGCACTAGAATTAATGAATCGTCCCCAGACTACAAATATGTAGTCGTTGTATAAAGTTGTATATTATAAAAGCAGAAAAGTATCAGCCTCAAAATATGATTTAAGTACCGAAAATAAAATGTTCTTCATGGAGAGTGGGTCACTTCGGAATAATCTATTGTATTTTATTATTGGATTATAATAACTGAGGCATTAATGTGTTCATCACTTCAGTTCATCGCTGTAAACTGGTAAAACTAAAAATAATTCAATACATTTTTAAATATGTTTGTTCTGCAGGGCACCTCTAAATATTTTATATTGATATATATTAACATTTTTTTTTATCATTATTGAGTAGTAGTAGTAGTTAAAAAAAAAACATAGTAGCAGAAAATGAACATTCTCAAGTAAGTACATTTTCCAGCACTGCACGTTAGCTTGCATCCTCATGAACAAATAAAAAGACTAACATAGGCTAAATATGATCTGTACCTTCCACAGACTTGGATGGTACGTTGCGTGTTAGCATCCCTTTGGAGACGCCCCTTCAACCTCTGCTGGGAGGCAAGGTAGTGGTACCGTGCTACTTCCAGGACAACACCATCAACGACCCCGGAGCCCCGACCATCTCCCCAGTGTCACACCGCATTAAATGGAGCCACGTCACCAAGGAAAAAGTCACCACCATCCTGGTGGCATCAGAAGGAAAAGTTAATATTCAGACAGAATATTTGGACAGAGTGACGATGGTCAACTACCCGCTGGTGCCCACTGATGCCACCATGGAGATAACAGAGCTCAGGTCCAAAGATTCTGGCACCTACCGCTGTGAGGTGCTGCACGGCATGGAGGATAACTATGACTCTGTGGACATCCAGGTTCAGGGTATGTCACAGAAACATGATGTTATTCAGTTTAAATGACCAGAAATCTAGTTTCATCACTCTTTCTCAAAGTTATCAGGATGATCCCTTTACAGTTCCAGGAAAAGTTAAGGACCTAAAATATTTCTTGTCTCTCACAGGTATTGTGTTCCACTATCGAGCCATCTCCACTCGCTACACCCTGACATTTGAGAAGGCCAAGGCAGCCTGTATCCAGAACAGCGCCACCATTGCCACTCCGGCCCAGCTCCAGGCTGCATACGACGATGGTTACCACCAGTGTGACGCTGGGTGGCTCTCTGATCAAACTGTCAGGTAGTTTTCATCCATCCTGTCATCAAAACTCTAAGTTGAATATATATTCGAGGTCAGTGTGAACAGGTGGCCAACAAATCCACACTCACACCTAAAGGCACATTTTCCAGTTCACCAAACCAGCTCTTTATTGGACTGTGGAAGGAGACCAGGACACACAGAGGAAAGCCAAACAGAAAGGTCCTGACACATTTCTTTAGTGTTGGATGACAGAGCTTCAGTATTCAAGGTTAAGGTGTTTTAATTGAATATAAATGTGGCAGCTGTTGGCTGTGGTCACACTTGAAGGGACATATAAGGTGAAAAGGCAAGAAAGAAAGCATTATTTTATTAGAGCAATACAGTATTACTTTTTTGTGAGTGTTAGTGAGTTCAACCTCTTCAGTTTTTTTAAAATTGTGAGTGAAGCAGGATTGTAAAATAAAACTTAATTCTGTCCTCAAACCAATGTTTTGGCTTTGTTGTCTTTTGTAACTCAATGTAAAACAATTATCTTCCCAGCAGATTTGCACAAAATAATAATAAAATAGCTGATGTTGTTACAGACTTTTCAGCTAAGTCCATCTCTCTTGATCTGTTAAGGTATCCAATCCATGAACCAAGGGAGCCTTGCTTTGGAGACAAGGAGAACTTCCCGGGCGTGAGAACCTATGGAGTGAGAGACGTCAATGAGACCTATGACGTGTACTGTTTTGCCAAGAAAATGTCAGGTACTAAGAAGGGTGGCAACAAAACCTACTGGACTGGACCTCCCTTCTGTATACACAGTCCAATGTGTGCTGCATACTGTCATGTGAATGTGTTTGTCTTCTTCATCTCTCCTCCTAGGCAGAGTCTTCTACTCCATGTCTGTAGAGAAGTTCACTTTCTATGAAGCTGGGGATCAGTGTGCCAAACTTGGCGCCCGACTTGCCACCACTGGAGAGCTTTACTTGGCCTGGAAAGGTGGCATGGACGTGTGTAATGCTGGCTGGCTGGCCGACAGGAGCGTACGCTACCCCATCAACATTCCCAGGCCTCAGTGTGGAGGGGGGCTTCTGGGAGTGAGGACCGTCTACCTGTACCCCAACCAAACAGGATACCCCTACCCAGACTCTCACTATGATGCTATCTGCTTCCAAGGTAAATCCCTTATAGCCTGTGTTAGTGTGACAGATTTTTGTTGCATTCTAGATCCTTTTGTGATGAAACAGCAGTTTGGTAGTGGTTGTTTTATGGTGGATTTTTGCTATGTCTAAAATTATTGACTGACTAATGAGGCTATAAAACATGTTGGTGATGCAATTTGGTTTACGCAGATGGTGAGGATGAAGATGTTGTGCCTGGGAGAACCACCCCTTTCCCAGACACCATCAGCACAGCCCCTACCTCTGGCACAGATCTAGTTCTCACTACCCCACCCGAGGGTGAAGAGTTAAAGGGTGGCGAAGTGGACATCGTCTCCCCAGTGCCAGTCCCACCAGATGTTGACACATTCACTAAAGCGACTCCTGTGATACATAAAGCTGCACTCAATCTGACAGGCATCGATGACGACATGGCTCCCACAGGTCAGTTGGTTATACAATTATTTTAACCTGTAAGGATACGTATTAAAATTGTGCAATAAAAGGACAGAACAGCTTGTTTTCTAACTATCCCTACAATTACAGCTTCTGATTGGCTGAACACACCTGATCCATGTAATAAGCAGTGGGTAGGACAGTGATAGTTGGAAGACAAGCAGGACAGAGTGCCTTAAGGACCAGGGTTGAGAACCACTGTAGAACCACTGAGGAATAATCTTCATTGACTAACCTGACGTTAAATAACCACAGGGCAGCAGATACATGTCTAACATAATCAATTACCACAGTTTGCATCTGTACAAATTATGGAAATGTTAAAATACAAGATCAAGTACTGTGGACATAACAAAAAGAACAATAAATAAGACAACTTTCTTCCCTGTCTCCATCTTTTCCCAGGTGTGGTGTTCCACTACAGACCCATCACTGGTCGCTACACTCTGACCTTTCTGGAGGCTCAGCAGGCCTGCAGGAGTGTTGGGGCTGTCATTGCCAGCCCCAAGCAGCTGCAGGCAGCCTTTGAGAAAGGCCTGCACCAATGTGATGCTGGATGGCTCCGCGACCAATCTGTGCGGTGAGTAAAAGTACAGGGAATAATGTCGATAACATTGTTTGGAAATAGCTAATTTGGTGTATTAAAGATAATTTCAGAGAGGGGTTGAGCAAAGCAAAGGCTTAATATACTGAACCATCACCCTCAGGTATCCAATCGTATCACCCAGAGATAACTGTGCGGGTAATCTACTAAACCTTCCAGGAGTCAGGTCCTATGGCCTGAGGCCAGCCGACGAACTTTATGATGTGTTTTGTTACGTGGATCGACTGCGAGGTAAAAAACAAACAATGTCACATCCGAATGCAGACCTATTACAGGAATGTATATTCACTGTCAACTTGTATTTCAGTCTGTTTAAAGATGTATAAGCTACTGAATGCTCATTCTACCAGGTGAGGTCTTCTTCACCAGTGACTATGACAGTTTCTCCTATGAGGAGGCTGTGCAGCATTGTCAGAAACTGAACACCACCCTGGCCACCACCGGGCAGTTATATGCCGCCTGGAAACAGGGTCTCGATAAGTGCCGTCCCGGCTGGTTATTGGACCGCAGCGTTCGCTACCCCATCACAGTCCCCAGGTCCCACTGTGGAGGTGGACAGGTAGGCGTCCAAATCATCTACGCCTATGCCAACCAGACAGGATTCCCTGATGAGCACTCGCGTTATGATGCCTACTGTTTCAAAGGTAGGAAATGAAAAAAAACATGCATTATTATATTGATATTAATATCCAAAGGACTAGCCAAAGAACTTCAGTAACCATATTTCATTTTCTTTATTTTTTGGTTTTATAAACCTAAACTGTTATTTATTTTGACAAACTGAGGGAAAATGGGCTTTACTGATATAGATAGATGGTAGTAGCATTGGCACTATGCTGACCCCAGTGTTTTATTGCCATTTTCCCCCCAAACATTTTAACCACTTTGACAAATAACTTGCAAAATGAAACATAGCACATAGCATGTTCTCTCTTCTTAAAACTGATTCCTTCCACCTGAACAATACACACTATCATTATCTTATTCTTACAAATAAATACTTATATGATAAATTAAAAACATTGCCATCAGAAGTATGAGGTCATGAGGTCATATTATATACAGTGCTGTGAAACTACCTTCCTTTTTTTTGTTTTGTTTTGTATATTTGTCACACTTAAATGATTCAGATCAAAAACAAAATTAAGGTTTTGGATTGGTCTAGTCAAAGTCTGTAGATAAATCTGAAATTCTGCAACGAAGAATGGGCCAAAATTCCTCCACAGTGATGTGAAAGACCAGTTATGACAAATGCTTGATTACAGTTGCTATCGCCAAGGGTGATACAGCCAGTTTTTAGGTTTAGGGGACAATTCATTTCAGCTTTTTTCTCTTAATAAATGAAATAATTTAAAAACTGCATTTTGTAATTAGTCAGGTTAATTTTCTGTAACATTAAACTTTTATCGATGATCTGAATCATTTAAGTGTGACGAATAAAATAAAACAATTGGGAAGATGATGCACAGATGCATACATCTGTGAAAATAAGTTTTTTTTGTGGTTTGGGTCAAATGTAGGTTTTTTTACCCAATATAACATTTACAGTAAACACTATGAAAGAAATCAGTGCTCAGGTACATAAAGGAAACACAATCTGTCACTGCAACACAATCTGCATCCCACCTCTGATCCTTCGTAGAGGATCCTGGTCAGGCCAGAGGACTTCATCCACATCAGCTGTGATCTTCTCTCTAGCCAAACAGCAAAGGGAAAATGCCTGGCATCCTTAATGGCATTTTGAACACAGTGTTTTTTAGGTGAACACAGTGTGCTAAAGAGATTTGCAAAACTGTGATGTAAAAATCATATCGGCGGGAAACCAGTTGATCTGTGCTTAGAGTTTTGCAATTTGGAGTCTTGTTGTTGATGCATGAGTTTCAGGTTTTCAGACCTGGGTACATAGTTCCTTTTTTGTGTGTATACTATGGTGAAAAAGTAAAAAACACAAACTGCCAACACAATTTTGTTGTCTTTTTTTTTGTCTTCAGCTGAAACCTCCGTTGTTCATGTTGAAAATAAAACCAGTTTTGATGTGACCACAGCTTCAGTGGATGTTATCACTGAGACCACAGTTATAACTGATTCCTTTGCTCCCACCGGTAAGAGTGCATGAAATCTGTTCTCTTTAATTTGTGTTGTTGATTTAGTGTCGTAGCTGTTATATTCATACTGTTTCAAATGATGCTGTGTTATTTTGCATAACCTTCTAACTACATGTTCACACTGAGAGAGTAGTAAGTGTTGACATCATTGTTGGATATTTTGTGTTTTTGTTTTTTAGTTGAGACCACTGCAGTCTACAACGAAACAGAAACCAGTCAGAATGTTACTGATACTGAGGAGTTCATCAACCAAACAATCATCATAACTCATGATACTGCGCCGCCTGGTAAGACAGCTGCAAACTACTGCGTGAACTGTGTATGAGTGTTTTGGTTTCTCCGCTAAATCACATGTCCATGTCCACAGTAATAAAATGATTTAGCGTGACTTTCTTATAGTACTTGTCTGTTAAAGGAGTTATAAGCTGGTATAAATGTTTTAATGGTTTATAAAGCATTATATTTTATATACGTATTCATTTATTTACCAAAAAAAAAGAATAAACACTAGCTAATCAGATTTTTCACAATCTGGCAAAACAAAATTTCTCATTGTATTAATGACTTATAACTAATATATAATAAAACATGGAAACTGAATTCACTACATACTTGTGATACTGATTAAAACAATTTATTAAACATATTATTAAAAAGTGGCAAAATAATTCTAATGTAACTAAATATAACATTTCATAAGCTATAAGAGAATAATTTCATTAAAATAATTAAATTTCTTGTCCAAATTCCCACAGCAAAAACCACAATAGACCAAGTCCCTCTTGAAGAGTCAGGTTCTGGTTCAGCCCATTACTCAGCCAGTGGGGAGCCCTCAGGAGAGTCCGGCACCTCTGCTATCAGTGGGGACACCTCTGGTTCAGGACTTTACGTCACCTACAGTGGACACGACACCATTTCTGGAGACCAGTCAGCCTCGGGAAGTTTCGAGGAGGCAGAAGGAGGAAGTACTGCCATCTTCATATCTGGAGAACCGGGTAGTGCTTCTGGATCAGGGGACGTGACTGATGTATCTGGCTTCAGTGCATCAGGATCGGGTTTTACCAGTGGAAGTGGAGACATTAGTGGTAGCGGTGAAGAATTAGTGATCATCATGGTGGATGGAAAGATGGTGGAGGTGCCTAAAAGCCAGCAGGGATCCACTGAGCAGCAGTTAGGACAGGGAGGCATCAAGTCATTTGTATCAAGTGTGTCAGGATCAGGAAGTGCGTCAGGATCAGGCTCTGGTGGATTTTCTGGCATCTCGTTTGTTGACCACAGTGGAGTCGACCTGACTGTAGAGCTGTCTGGTGAGCAGGAACTGTCTGGATACCAGCCTTCTGGATCAGGGTTCCACAGTGGCTTTCCAAGCGGTTTTCCATCTGGTGTTTCAGGCAGCGCTTCTGCCTCTGGAGATTCTTTCCAAGAACACAGTGATATCATTTTCATTACAGACGATGAGATGATTGAAGTGACTGTGCAGCCAGTGGATGGTAGCCCCGCAGCGGGCCGGGGGGTGGTAGAGATAAGTGGTCAAGGAAGTGGATCTGGGTTCCACCATGACCTCAGTGGCACTCTGGACCAGATTTTCCATCTTTCAGAAAGTGGTGCTGCTAATGAAAAACTGATTGTTGAAGATTTTTCTATAGTTCTACCACCTGGATCTACATTGACTCATGCAGAGTACGCTACCAGTCTTGATCAATCAGGACTTGGGGAGGAGGAACAGCAGAGCAATGCAGGAGCTACACTTCACGTAGTGACTCCAGACACAGCCTATACCAGCCCAACCACAGCACCATCAGTGTCATTAGTCACCCCTGCTGTTGTGGTGCAGCCTGAAGTAGTGTTAGGTAGGTGATCACTTCAGTGGTCCCAAGTTTTATTGTTTTCATTGTGAAGCAGCACCATGATCTGTGACAAATTTGTTTTGGTGTGTATTATTTGTGTATGCAGGAGTGTACGGATGTGCCGAAGGTTGGTTGGAGTTCATGGGCAACTGCTACCTTCACTTTGCGGACAGACTCACCTGGTCGGATGCTGAGCTACGATGTCAGGGCGTCAACGCCCACCTGGTCAGCATCGGCTCCCAGGAGGAGCAAAACTTTGTTAACTGTGAGTATCAGTTTCAGTATTGATTAGCGATCCACAATGTTCCATTTGACATCAAATTTTTGGGTTGAGCGATAAAAAAAAAAAAAGAAAAATATATTTTGTCAAACAATTTCAACAAGTCAACAACAACTAAAGATGTTTCAGTGAAGTTTGTGCCAGCAAAATTATGTCATTTTTGAAAAGCACCTCTTCTCTGAGCGTTTAGACCTGCTGCCACCTATGTTGTGTACACTGCAGTTAGTTACAATGCTCTCATTCATTACGTTAGATTTATTTAAACACTGGATGCATGTAAATCATTTTGTGTTATTTCTATTAATTAGCATTAACTCTCCACTACAGAGCAGAGGATTGTTAACTTACTGCTACAAAACTGGGTTTAGGTTGAACTGGGTTCACTTGGCTTGACAGGATAAGCTTAAACATCTGATAATGCTGTGATATTTATTTTTCAAATATGTAAAGGCAGATTTAGATAGTTATTAATGGTTATTAATATAAATTTTTGATAGCGATGCGAAAGGCAGCAAAGTGAAAGTAATAATTGTTACAATTACAATTGTTATTACATCGGTTTACTGTTCTATAGAAAATAGTAATGTGCCTGCACCTTCGCTCTACTTGGGGAATCAATGTTTGATTTCACAGATACACATCATCAAACAAGACTTTCACATTTGCTTTGTCATTTCCCGTATTTTGTCAGAACTTAGCTTCTGTGGGAAGCTAATGTTTTTAAATGCACAAAACCTGCCTGGGCTTCAGAAACAGAAACAGAAATCCTAAACATTTCTCATAATTTAGGGGAAAGAAGTTTTTTATTTTTTCTAACCCTAACCTAAAATCTATTATTCTTTGCAACACAGCCAATGGCCAGGACTACCAGTGGATCGGACTTAATGACAAAGACGTTGAGAACGAGTTCAGCTGGACAGATGGTAGTCCTTTGGTGAGTTTGGTTGGAGATCACTGATCATCACTGTAATTTGTTATTTTATGTTATTTTATCTGCATCTGCCGATGCAGTCATTGTACTGTAGATGCCTAATGACGATGATGTTTTATCATAACGTCTAATGCTCTGCTCAGACATTTGAGAACTGGAGATCTAACCAACCAGATAACTACTTCATCTCTGAGGAGGACTGTGTGGTGATAATCTGGCAAGAGGGTGGAAAGTGGAATGATGTGCCCTGCAATTACCACCTACCCTTCACCTGCAAGACTGGGCCTGGTACAGTGGGATTACTGGGTTTGAACATTTAACCATTGGACCACAAAACCAAAAACCAGTTTGTATAATAATTTGTTTTTGATTGTTTTTTCAGTCAGGTGCGGCGCTCCTCCTGAGGTGAAACATGGCCGACCGCTGGGCATTGTCAGAGAGCAGTACCCTGTCAAATCTATTGTCCGCTACCAGTGCGACGCAGGCTATGCGCAGCGCCACCTGCCTGTCATACGCTGTTTGGCAAACGGACAGTGGGAAGAGCCACAGGTGGAATGTACAGAAAGTGAGTGTGCAGGGAAACACTGAAACATGCACCCAGCATTCATAATACACATTCAAGTGTTTCTCACATTACAGATGTACTACTGATCAAAATAGAATAGCAAATAGATACCAGATACAATATGGAATAAATCACAACACAGGTACATTGTTTGGCACAAATGCATCAAATTAATATAATTTGAGTCCCCTTTATACTGAGCCCATTATATAATAACCACATTCGTTTGTTATATCAGGAGGTGCAGTTAAACAAATTACTTTTTTTTGGTTTGTTTTTAAATATGTTTCATACATTTTAGAGCTTCAGTAGTAGAAAGACAACATGATTTTGTTTTATTTGTATCCATGGCAGCTGCCACCAGTGTCACAGCTATTCTTCCTGGTGTCCGCACATAAAATATACAACAAAGGTTCGAAGCAGGGATGTTGTCGTTCTGCGCCTCTGCCTTAAATCTTTAGAATAGCCAGAAGAAAAAAGCAAACAAGGCATAAAACATTTGAAGGTGCAACATACAGCAGAACCACCATTTTAATATTGCGTTGATGGAGAACCAATGGAAATGGATCCTGAAACACTAAATTTATTGATGTGGGGTAATTCATGATTATGGCCACTCATGTTTACATGTTGTCATCAGTTTTTTTTTTACCTTCTCCCCCCCCCAGCTGGCGCCGATCATGACAGGCTACACAAAAGATCCCTCAGGAGAAGAAGTTAAGAGGCGAGCCGCCGCCAGCAGGACCAGAGGAAACTGCTCTGAGCAGGACTCAAAAGACAAACAGAAAGCCACAAAGAACATCTCAGAACATCTTGGAAAAGATGAAAATGTTTGCAAAAACTTCCCAGCATGACACAACTTCATCACAGATCAACCTATCAGATAGTGATTAAAGTGACACACAAAGTCAAAAACGTGCCAATAAAATGTTTCCAGTTGCAGCTGAATTCTGAGGTCAAACATATTGTGACATAGCTCCATTTAGGGTATTTTTAGATATGTTTTAGTCTTTTTAAAATGCCTTCTATCTGGTCTTAGAGTCCAAGAACTATAACTGTGAGCTTAGGACTGGAGAAACCATCATTTCTCACAAGGTTTAAGCTTTTTGATTGTGTCTTCCTAAAATTCAGCAGTTAAAACTTTACCCCTCATACATACAATGTAGAGAATGGTGAAGTTAGATTTTCTTTTACTTGAATTATCAGAGGAGGCCTTGATGCTTGTGATAATTCACTATTGCATAAAATCCCAAATATGACTGAGATGACTCAGTCAAATATGACTGATGCCCCTCCCCCCCATAAAAATCATATTTCTATCATCAAATAGAACAGCACAATCACTTCAGTACGTTTGATACTGTGGTGGTGTTTTGGTGTGGTTCTCAAATTTGAGGATGAAATCCAAGTTCAAGTGATCAAAGTCACTACAAAAGCCCTGGGTTGAAATAGTCAGCACTCATGCACTTTTTGGAGTCTTCGGTTACTTCTGCGCTAATCATTTTAATGTAGTGCACCTTAATAAAAAATAAAAAACACCCCACCCATCATCATATGTGCAGTGCTGTGAAAGTATTTCCTCCGTTCCTGGCTTTTGACTTTTTTTGCATATTTGTCATGCTTAAATGATTCAGATCCGACTAATGTTAATGCTGTTTTTAAATGATGATTTCATTTATTAAGAGGAAAAAGCTGTCCAAACCTGCCTGGCCTGCCGGACTTTGACTAGGCCACTTCAAAGAGATGGACTTGCTGGTGTGTTTAGGATCATTTTCCTGCTGCATAACCTAAGTGCCCATGAGCTGGAGGTCATGAACTGATTGCTGGACATTCTCCTTCAGGAATTTCCTGTAGAGCGTAGAATTCAGCCCCAGACAATCACACTATCAACACCATGTTTGACTGTTGATATGATGTTCCTTTTATGAAATGCTGTGTTAGTTTTACGTTGACGCTCAACTTCCAAATACTTTTGTCTCATCAGTCCACAGAATATTTTCCCAGAAGTCCTGGGGATAATCAACATGTTTTTTGGCAAACGTGAGATGAGCCTTGTGTTCTTTGGTCAGCAGTGGCTTTCACCTTGGAACTCTGCCACAGATGCTGTTTTTGTCCAGTTCTTGCAGTTCTTTAGATGTCGTTCTGGGTTCTTTTACGACCTCCTGGGTGAGTTGTTGTTGTCGGCCACTCCTGGGAAGGTTCACCACTGTTCCACGCTTTCTCCTTTTGTGGCTAACGGCTCTCACTGTTGTTCGCTGGAGTCTCACCTTAGAAAAAGTTTTGGAACTCTCTCAATTAGTTTGTTTCTCATGTGTTCTTGAATTTCTTTAGATCATGGCATGATGTCTTGCTTTCTGAGATCTTTTAGCTGGTTCACTTTGTCAGATAGTTATGTCTTGATTCATCAGGTCTGGCGGTTTCACACTGGACCAGGCTGGTTTGGGCAGCTTTTTCCCTTAATAAATTAAATCCTCATTTAAAAACCGCATTTTGGATTTACTTGGGTTATCTTCGTGTAATATTAAAATTAGCTTGATGATCTGAATAATTTATGTGCTACAAATATGCAAAAAAAGAATAATAATAATCGGGAAATGGGAAAATGCCTTTTCATTGCAATGCAGCTCACGCAAGGGAAGCCATACTGAATAACAAGTGAGCTCTATACTGCTTCAGGTGCCACAAGGAGCCTGCAGGACACTGCAGAACTCCTCCTTATTGGGTCATCTAAGGATGCAAAAGATGCACATCCATTTTTTTAGGTTAGGTTTTATATTTGTGACATCTCACCAGCAACGCACGACCTCTGCTGGTACTATCTGAATAATAACCATTTACTACATTCAGTGTTTGCTGAATGACCGGCTTCTCCCTGTAAATATTTTCACTACAATTCTCTGAACAGCAGGATCTGTCAATAACTTACAGATGATGTGTGTGATTAATTCATTATCAACCTGTTTGTTGTTTTGTCAGTTTAATTAACTGTTGAGTTGCAGGTATGTTTTACCTACAGACAGCTATTACTGTTCTAACTTAAGTTTTTGGAGGTTAAACTTCAGAGGTGTGAGTTAATGTGAAGCAGTAGAAATCATAGAAATATCAATAAATGAGCTGATGCAGTAGAAGAAGATGTTGACCATGACCCTTCTTAGGGTCAAGATTAGCTTAAAATCTGTGATCAGATATGTGACGTCTCACAGAACAACTCAAACACTGAAGCACAGTGAAAACGGTACACTCAGCGACACACACATTTTCACAGTTCAGCAAACACACTACAGAACATGAAGGTGGATAAGTGAGCCTGACGACGACGCCTCGAAGAAGTGTGCATCTTTTACAGTTAAACATTAGGACAAGAAAATGCTGGAACTGATGACAGAATGTACTCGAATTGCAGCATAAATTCAACATTCTTATCAGCTTATGTGGAAATAAACTGAAATTCATAGCTGGAAAAGAAGTGCAGACCTCTGTCAGTGTTTGTGGTTTACTGGCTCCTCAGACTCCGAATCCTGATGTGAACATACAGTATTCTGTACTGTGCTGCACCAAATAAAACTTGGAACCACCCGTCTCTGTGAAATTATTGTTCTAGTCCCAACAAAAATCATCCTTCACTTGTGTGGTAGTAAGATACTACAACATACTGCATTCATTCATTGTATGTTGCATAACACACAAAAAAAATCTTACACTGAAACTTTGTGTCCTCTCCTGGAAACGTCATCCTTCCACGTAGCAGTTAAATGAGGTAAATTATCCGAGCCAGAGGAGTAAACATGGCATTTAAGTTTGTTTTTTCCTTCCTGTGGCCCAACCGTGGAAAAACACACAGTAAATAGCTCCTTCATCAGCCTCCACAGGGACCACTGTCATCACTTCACTGCAAACACATCTTCTCTGTGTGGGTATCTGTGTTACACAGTAGAGTAGCAGTGTGTATATTAGTATAATACATGTGGTTGTATGTTTGTACGCATCTATTTGGAACGTCTCTGCAGTCACGCTAGGCATGCAATCTGTGTGTGTGTGTGTGTGTGTGTGTGTGCGCAGCAGGTGTAAATAAGACATATTTATGAAACTGACTGGCTGTATAATCACTGGGACTTCTGTTCGCATCCGGATGCAGGAAGGTGTCGCAACACGTCCACTCATCTAAAAAGTGAATCGTGCACAGACAGAGCGGCGTGTGTTCGTTTTACATACAGTGGCTGTTTTGTGCGGGTCACTAACCCATCTCACCTCTCTACCCTGGCATTCCTGTGTGAACAATGAGTGAAGCTGTACTGGCAGCTAGAGAGCGCACCGACGAGTGGTGGCTCTGAGGAAGCTGAGACAATGTTTCAAGTTTGTAACTCCAGAAATAGAAGTTTTATATCCACCGTTAATTAGGTTTTAGCCACAAATCCCACTACCCTTGGACAGATGGTGGCATCTGTTGGTCTGCTCAGTACATTAATTAAATTCATCCGCTAGGTTAGGAATCAGTGATGATGGTAATTTAATAATTCAGATATGGCTCCACCAAGAACATTTTTAATACACATTACAACACACACACACACACACACACACACACACACAGCTGATTTCCTCAGTGATTTACAGAAAATTAAATGGAAACAGAATTGCTGTTCCGTCTCATAACAAAAGTACGTGTCATGGCAGGATGCATCAAAATCCTTTGCTCATTAGCTAATGCCCACAGTACTTTCCTATTATTAGCATTTTAACATACATAGCTTTAGCATCTCACCATGCAAACTATCTGCTGACATTAAATTGTCACCATGTTAACATGCTAGACTTAGCCTGTTGCTAACTGAACCGTGACACTAAGTATATTAACATCCTAACAGCATGCTTTCCTGCAAATACCACTTTCTAATGAGCATGCCCAAAGCAGCACTTTTTAGACTGATAAATGTTCAACAGTTACTTCATTTACTCAAGTACTGTACTGTAGTTAACCCTATAAGGCCAATGGTATCATATTTGATACACAAAAATCTTTTGATTAAATAATTATCATAGACTTCTGATGTATCAAATGTAATACATCAAAAATCTTACATTTAGAAATCATTTCTTAAAATGTTTCTTTATGTTTTTCAACAAAGTGTGCAATACACACTCCAGTTAAAAAAATAGGATGCTGTGGCTATTTTTTGTTGGACTGGGCTTTAAAGGGTTAAGGACCATTTCAGGTACTTTACCTATAGTATTTCCACTTTATGACACTTTACATTTGTCCACTACAGATACCTGGCAGCTGCAGTTACTTTGCAGATTCATATTTTGCGCACAGGTTGAACTAGTTTGACTCACCTGACGCTGCTCTGTTTCAGCCATAGTACTACTGCTCACTGTTGGTGGTGACAGAAGACATCTGGTTTGAGATCTTGTGCTTTGGCTCTTCTATTGATGTCAGAACCAGAGAAGGAAGCTCAGGTTTTATAGCTGATTATCAAACTTGGTGTGTTTGTTACACAGTCCAAGACAACAATGTATATGGAGCATCTGCACATGGTAGAACTTAACATCTCAACCTGTTTTCATGGTGTCTCCAGGTGTGTTGCATCCGTGGCTAATGACAAGTCATCACAAATCATCCAACTGATTTCTACACACGCCCCCAATCTACCAGAGTATTTCTAACGGTTATAACCAGGTGATGAGAAATCCCACTGAACAGCTAATCTGCATTATGAAGTTTGCTATTTCTTCAAACACGTCTTCATAGTAGTGTTTTAATTAATTTGTAGGAAATAGTACAAATGCATAGATAATGAAAAATAAAAAAGGTACACGTGTGTGATGAAACACTTTCTTCTTTCACAATGGATGTAAACATGGCAGTTTAAATATTACAACAATGCAGATACTCACTCATAACTTTCTCTTTTATCAACGTCAGCTACTTCGCAAAATGAAAAAAAAAAGATGAATTATACTTTATAAAATGGGATACCACCACATTTCAGGAGACGGACAAGACCCCATTCTATTTCACAGTGTTAGAAAGTCTATGATGGAAGTAATGTAGTCAGTGTGAAATCATGAACCAACTGGAAAGATCTGATAAGAAAATAGTGAGAAACACTCTCCACTACTTAACCATCAAGGTGCCCTTTAGCAAGGCACTTTACCTAAAATGTGTCGAGGTGGTATGAAGCTTCCGAGATCAAATATTTGAACATTTATTATTTGCTTTAGTGTAATGTTCTGTGTGGCACTTCTGAAAAAGAAAATGTGAATGTTTTTGTTGAATACATACTAGAGGAAACGGGAAATACGTTTGTGTTCCTCTGTGATTCGGGTCATGCTCCTTTGTTTGTGTCTAATGCAGTGATATACAGTGATACTTCAGTCAAACATGCTTCTACATTTGTGGTAATAAGTGGTGTGTAGCGTTATGAATGCATAAAAAGCCATGTCTAAAAAAGAAATAGTTTTCACAGTTTGGTTCAGAAGAACTGGACTGGCCTGCACAGAGTCCTAACCAGAGTTAGACTGAAAACAGGCCTCACTGCCTAACATCAGTGACTGACCTCATTAATGCTACTGCGACAGAATTAAAAACACATCCCCAAGACGAGGATCCAAAGTCTTGCAGAACTGTTAGAACAGCATGAGATGTTTGACAAAAATATGTGTGTGTGTGTGTGTGTGTGTGTGTGTGTGTGTGTAATGTTCTGGGGTCCATATACTGGTTATATAGAACTTTTGAATAAGTCTAAATGGCATCACATTATGGATGTACATAGTTTAACAGTGAAGTTCAGTAATGAGTGATTTATCCAGTCGACCTCACTTTAAAATGAACAAACAGCTGAATTGCTAATCGGATTCCAGGCTACAGCTAATGCTAACCTCCCAGGCAGAGCTTTGAATCAGTGTGCTCTTAGCATCGTTTGTTCATGTCTGAAGTGTCTATCGATAACAGTAGACACCAAATTTCAGGAACAGAGGGGGGAACCCGAAACTGCGCACTCCCGGTTCTGGTGGACCACAGTTATCCCGGGCTTTGGTGATAGGATAACGGACACTCCCGTCAGCCAACCAGCCTGCATCACAGTGGTCCAATCCCATCAGTTTCCATGCGGCGAACAGCTGTCCCACTTTGGCAATTCGACTTCCATCACTAGCACAAGCCTGGACCGCCTCTGTGAAGTTGAGCTTGGTCAGGTGCTTTAAGAAGTACACGGTCCCTAAGAGAGGAGAGAACAGATGAGACGTTTGTAGTTTTACATTTTTACATTTACATTTACATTTACATTTAGTCATTTGGCAGACGCTTTTATCCAAAGCGACTTACAAGTGAGGTACAAAACAAGCAAAACTCTAAGTCAAGGAGAGAAACTAAAGCACAGCAAAGTACTAGCAGGAGAAGTGTGTTCATTGAATGAGATATGAGTGCAATTTTTATTTTTTTTTTGATATGAAAGTGCATTTTAAGTGCAAAGAAAGATGTGGAAAAGTTCTGCCTTCAGCAGTTTTTTGAATATTGGGAGTGAGGTTGCTGATCGTGTAGAGTTGGATAGTTCATTCCACCATTGTGGAACCACAGAGCTGAAGAGCTTTGCAGTGGATTTTTTGTTCTGTGACGGAACCACCAGACGCCGTTCGTTGACAGAACGCAGTGGTTGGGCAGGGATGTAGATCTGAGTGAGTGAGTTGAGGTAGACAGGTGCAGTTGAGCTGACCACTCTGTAGGCAAGAGTCAGAGCTTTGAATCTGATGCGAGCAGCTACAGGAAGCCAGTGCAAAGATTTGAGGAGCGCTGTGACGTGCGTCCGTTTTGTTTGATTGAAAACCAGTCGTGCTGCTGCGTTCTGTATCATGTGGAGGGGTTTGATTGAGCTTGCCGGTAATCCCGTCAACAAGGCATTGCAGTAATCAGGCCAAGATATGACCAGCGCCTGCACAATCAATTGGGTTGTATATTCAGAAAGGTAAGGTCTGATCTTTCTGATGTTGTAGAGAGCAAATCTGCCCTAGAGACAGAGGAGATGTGGACTGTAAAGCTCAGTTGGTCATCAATGATAACCGCCAG